>CM064973.1:53866408-53959407 GCA_032847665.1 Solanum chilense
TCAAACTAGCCTCGGAGCAGGTAAACCCCTATTTTTTTTATTTTCATGTGCTCTAGTTCACTATCTTTTTTGCTGATCCAAAATTCCGATATTATTTTTGTCAAATTTTTTTGTGGACGTTCATTAAGATGTTAGCTATGGATCCAGTTGTTTAGACGGCCAAAATGGTCCATTTTCAATGTCAAACGAGCCTCGCAGCAGGTAAATCCCTATTTTGGTGATTTTCGTATACTATAGTCCATAGATATTTTGGTGATCTAGAATTCCGGTATCATTTTTGTCCAAATTTGTCATGGACGTCCGCTAAGACATTAGCTATGGAGCCAGTTGGCCCTGAGGGCAAAAACGATCCATTTTTAACGTCAAACGAGCCCCGGAGCAGATAAATCCCATTTTACCAATTTTGTGTACTAGTCCATGGATTTTTGGTGATATGAAATTCCAACGTCATTTTTTTCCATTTTTTTCGTGGACATTCGTTAAGATGTAAGTTATGGAGCTCGTTGGTCCTGACGGTCAAAACAATCCATTTTAAAATTAAAACGATCCCTGAAGCAGGAACCCCCCTTTTATCAATTTTCGTGTGCTCTGGTTCACCATCTTTTTTGGTGATCCGGAATTCCGTTGTTATTTTTGCCAAAATTTTCCTTGCACGTCCGTAAAAACGTTAGCTATGGAGACAATTGACCCTAACGACTCAAATAATACATTTTGAAGGTTAAACAAAGTAAGGGGTTTACCTGCTCCGGGGCTTGTTTGACCTTCAAAATGGTTCGTTTTGACCGTCAGAGCCAACTAGCTCCAGAGATAACGTTTTAACAGAAGTCCACAAAAACTATGGACAAAAAAGACGTCGGAATTTCGGATCACCGAAATCAGTAGACAATAGTATATGAAAATCAACACAATGGGGTATACCTGTTTCGGGGCTCGTTTGACCTTGAAAATAAGTTGTTTTAACTGATAGAGCAAACTGGCTCCATAGCTAACATCTGAACGGACGAACACAAAAAAATTGGGCAAAAAAGATGTCGAGATTCCGGATCACCAAAAATCAATAGACTACAGCACACAAAAATTGACAAAATGGAGGATTTACCTGCTTCAGGACTTGTTTAACCTCAAAATGGGCATTTTTGACCGTCAGGGCCAAGTATCTCCATAAATAACGTTTTAATGGACGTCCATGAAAAATTTGGGCAACAACAACGTCTGAATTTCAGATTGCCAAAAATCCATGGAATATAGTACACAAAAATTAGCAATATGGAGGATTTACCTGCTCTAGGACTCGTTTGACCTTGAAAATGGAACATTTTGACCGCCAGGCCCTACTGGCTCCATAGGTACGTCGTAACGTACGTCCACAAATTTATATTTGCAAAAATAACTCAGAATTCTAGATCACTTAAAAAGATAGTGAACTATAATAGCACACGAAAATTATCAAAATAGAGTGTTTACCTTCTTCAGGGCTCGTTTGACCTTGAAAATGAGTTTTTTTGGCCGTCAAGGCCAACATACTCCATAGCTAACGTCTTAATGGATCTCCATAAAAAAAATTGGATAAAATGACGTCGAAATTCTGAATCTCCAAAAATTCATGGACTATAAAATCGGTAAAATGGGGGGTCCACCTGCTCTAGGGATCGTTTGACATTGAAAATAAACTGTTTTCTCCGTTGGTGCCAACTGGCTCCATAGATAATGTCTTAATGGACGTCCATAGGAAATTTGACAAAAATGACATCGAAATCCATGGACTATAGTAAACGAAAATTAGCAAAATAAGGAATTTACTTGCTCCGGGGCTTTTTCGACCTTGAAAATAGGTTATTTTGGCCGTTAGGTCAACTAGCTCCATAGCTAACGTCTTAACAGACATCCACAAAAAATTTAGGCAAAAATAACGTCGGAATCCAAATCACCAAAAAAGATGGTAAGTATAACACATGAAAATAGGCAAAATGGGAGATTTACGTGCTCCGGGGCTCAATTATTTTTAGCGGCAATTAATTAACAATAATAGCTCTATTGCCACTATATATGTGTTTAACAACAATCCGGACTCTTTGTATATTGCCACTAAAAGTTATTTTTATAATGGTGTTTTGTAAAGAAAGTGGTGTCCCATTATATCTGATAAAATATAATTAGATTTCTCATGAATTTATCCCAAATTTAAGGTTAACTAAAAGAAAATAGGTTAATTACATGAGTTTCAAAATAAAATTTGGATGAATAATCATTTAGAAAATAAGGTATTAAATATATTTTGTTAGCTAGCCAATAATTACAGACTCATATTAATGAAAATTCATGATTATTTATTTAAAATAAGACCAATTTTTATATAAAGCTACCTACTTTATACATTCATATTTTAATTCATTTTTGCCACAAAAAAACATAAATGTTATATATATATATATATATATATATATATATATATATATATATATATATATATATATATATATATATTGTGTGGTTCTTTTTCGTAGGGTGAGCTCATCAAGTGGCTACTTTAGACTTTAATATACAAGTTGCTTAATAGTGGCCCCAAAAGTTATACAAAATATTTTTGGTAATATATGATATGAAATTACATTTTAAATTCCATACCACAATACAATGTTTTTCTTCATTACGGAATGTATCCACTTCCTTTAATTTACACCTAATTATTCATCAAAGTGCATGTTTACGGAGGCGGAGCCAGAATTTTCAATCAGGTTATTCAAAATATGTAGAAATAGATAGTCGAAGGGGGTTCAATATCTACTATATAAATATATAAATTAATTTCAACATGTATAAATAATATAATTTTTCGCCGAAGGAAATTCGGATCATTAAGGGTAGCTCCCTCCTGCATGTGTATCACAAAAATTGTCGTATATAGTAATAAGAGCATAACGCATGATTAGTGGTGAAATTAAATATTATGTTTACTAAGAGGATATAAACTAAACATATGAAGGAGTCAAGATGATTAGTGGAGGCATATTTTAATATTTACAAGTCAATTTTTAGAAATTGTGCGATTTCTTTTGTTCTTAATTTGTATTAGCCTATGAATTTGATGCTTTGGGATATTCCTATTTTTTTTCTTTCTAAAAAAGCTTGGGGGAGACCTCCTTAATAAATTGAGAGAGCATTACGTACACTCCTGTCATTTTATGTCATAATTTTTGTATTTAAAAGTCAACTTTAAAATTACGCGACTTTCTTAGCTTTTTATGTGTATAGATTAACCGATGAATTTAGCGCCTTGGGCAACCCAAATTTTTTTCTAAGAAAACTTTATGAGAACATCTGTAATGAGTTGGGGGAGCATTGTGTATGCTCTTATCATTTTAAGACATATTTTAAATTTTACGAACCAACTTTTATGAACCTCACAACTTTCTTGGTTTTTCTTGTGTATTAACTCATGAATTTGACGCCTTGGAAAACGACAAAAGTTTTTTGAAAATTTTTTATGAGGACATCCATAATGAGTAGTGGAAGCATTGTGTATACTACTATCATTTTTAAGGGATATTTTTAAATTTCCGAACCAACTTTTACGAACTATACTACTTTTCATGGCCCTTCGTGCGTATTAGCCCATAAATTTGGCGCCTTGAGAAACGCCAAAAGTTTTTCTTGAAAAACTTTATGAGGATATCCGTAGTAAGTTGGGGGAGCATTATGTGTACTCCCACTAATTTTCTAAGTCATATTTTTGCTATTACGAGCCACACTTTTAGAAATTAAGCTATTTTCTTGATTTTTCATGTGTATTAGCTCATGAGTTTAATATCCCACCCAAAAATTTGTCTGCAAAAAATTTATGAAAAAATAATAAAAATATACATAATATTTATTTCTATATTAGCTAAATTAAATATTATCACATTATTAATAATTTAAATAGAAAGGGAAACAAATAAACAAAGAAGAAACAAAAATAGTACCTAATAAAGAATCGTAGCTAGTCAACTTTATCTACGTTGAATTTGAAAATATATATATAAAATATTTTTCTTAAAATAAATTAGTAAAATTATTTTTTATTTATAATTTTCTTTTCTAAAAATAAATAACTAATATGGAACTAGAAAAAGTAATTTAAGTTGAAATCAGTGAAAAAGAGAACTTATTAATTGGTGAAAGTCTAATCTGTTTCCCACTAACAACATTTTTTTTTTTTTCATTTTATATGATTTTTTTGCTTTAGTGCTGCCCATTTTATTTATGTTAATTAAAAAAAATTAAGGGGGTGATTAATCAGATTTTGTGTCGTGTGTCTATTAATTAATTAATTAACACATAAGAGCACTTAATTATCACCGTCATTAGTGACCACTTACCACGAATATTCTTTCATTAGGTCAAGCTTTGCTTATCAATGATAGAGATGTTTATTTAGAAGGGCCAAAAATATCGTCAGACTATCTGAAAACGTTACGAAAAATCATTTAAGTACATAAATATTTCTATCATATTTTACTGA
This sequence comes from Solanum chilense, assembly GCA_032847665.1. NCBI lineage: Eukaryota > Viridiplantae > Streptophyta > Magnoliopsida > Solanales > Solanaceae > Solanum > Solanum chilense. The sequence continues at coordinate 53,870,910 of CM064973.1, forward strand.
TTCTCCAATAGTTTGAAATATTTACTTATTATATCATTAATTAATAATTATATAACATATTGCAAGTCATACACTTAGATATATTTTTTTATACTACCATATACATTGAAATAGCAAGGGAAGCAAGTGAGAGCGGGAGGGAGGCGAGCGACCCAAATACATGTGAATGTATCTGATATTATTCGCATGTATCTACGGTATCATATATATAGGAGAGTGGCGAGGGAAGCGAGGTGGGTTTATCTGTGTACATATGCATCTACTTGGATACAGTGTATCTAGAACAAATTACAATTAGTTTTGACCTAATGTATCCCGAGATACGTGTATCTAGATGTATCTGAAGGCCCTAAAACAAAGTAAGATTCGTAATATTGCAAACTAACACGTATCTAAGTAATTAGCTCCTATTTTCTGTAAGTTACGCTTAAATATAACATTTATTCACCTTCGGCTACAAATGTCCCTTGTCTCATTTATTTTTGTTCACCTCTACCCTTTAAAACTAAGGAAAATGAATACTTGTATCCCAAAAAGATAAACTATTTATACGTGGCTATCCCTTTACTTTTATATCCCTTGTTTTTAATTATTAATTCACGTTTACTACTTGATATCATCGAAGTATATATATACACTCTTAGGAAGATCGCATCAAGAAGGAAGAGACAGTGTTTCAATAAAAAGACTGTTCAATTACTGTTTGATACTATCAAAGTATATAGATATCATTAAAGTATGTATATATACTCCAATGGTATCAACAATATTTTAGTGAATAAAACAAGGGCAGATACATTGGGTTGGGTTGAATTTAGATAATTATTTGAGAAAATTGTATATAATAGCAAACTAATAACCTAAAATAAATGGAGTAGGTAGGGTTTGATTTAATTGTGCTCCATAGCAAACGTTTGCAAAAAATTGTCAGACGCCTCTCTCCCAAATATCTCGCTCGCCACTCTCCTCCAATCTCTCGCTCGCTTCCTCACTTTTTATACAAACACAAGTGTATGAAAATTGTTTCTAATTGTATAAAGAAGAGAAAATTGTATAAATACATATATTTTTGTTCTCCTCTCTCCCCTCTTCCAGATCTCGCTCGCCACTCTCCCAAATCTCGCTCGCCACCCTCGCCTTTCTGACTTATACAAACAGAAGCGAAATGTATAAGTTGCATTTCTGTTTGTATAAAGCGTGAGAAAATTGTATATACACATGCAAGTACATATATTTTCGTCCTATACACTTATAATTATAGAATAAAAATACTCCCTGCCCAGTTTCTTTTGCCTTTCTCTCTTTTTCATTTTATACAATTTTCAAGTTGTATCTAATTTCTCTCTTTCTCGTTTTATACAATTCGATTCAATTGTATATTCCTTGTCAAGTCTCTTTTGTCTTTCTCTCTTTCTCATTTTATATAAATTCAAATTGTATATAATTATTCTATACACTTATAATGATACAATTCGTTTTATATACTTCGTTTTTATACAGTTCTTCGCCTAAGTGTCTTTCTCTTTCTTGTTTTATACACTTCGTTTTATACAATTTGCTTCAACTATATATGTATAACAAATTATACAGTTTCTATTTTTGGTATGAAGCGCAATTATGCAAACTTTGTTATAGCATACAAATATGAATTTTTTATTTGCTATATGTAAAAGTTGTCCTAAATACTTTGCTTAATGGGTCTAATTTCTATATTTTCCCTAAAAATGTCAAACTTTTCTTAAATTAATTTTTTTATTATTATTATTATTTAACTTTTATAATAATATAGTTATTGTTTAACTTTTTTGAGTGATCACATTCAGAACATTTGAATATAGCAACCGTTTGTTTTCCCCACTACTTGATTAATAAAACGAGAAAAAGTAATATCATAGTGAAATTTAAATTAATAAAACATTGACATGAACGTACCATATTTGATTCACTTTATTACATAACTAATTAAGGACATTTTGAAAATTGACAAGTTTCTAGGACCAGAAGCACAAACTCAAGGAATTCACAAAGGGGAAATCAACAATAACTACGTCTCAAAGTTAGAATCGTCCATATGAATCTCATTTCTTTCATTTAATCGGACAAATACGACTATAAAAGTGCGCGGAATGGCACATCTACAACACTGTGCACTGTCATAGAATTTGAACAAAAAGAATCTGATTCTAAATATAAAAGTAGGTTGGTGTAGGTTACATCATCCAGGTTGAAGAATGATCAATCTTGTCTAGTGATATCTATCCAAGAACTTCTCTATCAAGACCGAAAATGTCGCGAAGCCAGCACAACCCATACACGCAGCTTGTGGTCCACCTGAAACGAAATTAGATTGTATTATAAACCCATTGTGATCCCACAAGTGGAGTCTGGAGAGCGTAGAGTGTGCGCAGACCTTACCCCTACCTTGGGAGTTAGATTGCTTGTTTCCGATAGATTCTCAGCTCAAGGAAAAGCATATCAAAGAAAGAATATAGCGGAATTGGAGAAATAATGGAAAATTACTAAGGAAGCATGACTAAACAAAGGAACAATAACTACAACAAAATAGAGCGATAATTGAAGTACAAGAGACAGTAAATAGTAACAGAAACTGAAGGACAAGAAAGTAAAGGAGAAATACTATGACTACCAGTACGGAAGGATAAGCAAGACAACGTTCTACTACCTACTAACCTCTACCCTAATCCGCGGCAAACAACAACCTCCTACCTAAGTTCATGTCCGTCATGTATTCCCCGAAAATATTCATGTCTGAATCTTATTGCAAGTATTTGACTACAAACTATATTTGGGTTGTTCTATAGCTAAGAATTTGGAGAGTTCAGGATATTATTGTGTAGATTTATTATCATGAGTTATGCCTAAGTTGAATCAATTTTTCTACTTCTCTTTTGGATTTTACACAAAGTTCCAACTTCCAACAAACTTTTTGCAGTTAATAAAATCAAAATTTTGCTTGTTAATTTTTTCAAATATTTTGAAACCCCTGATTCTTCACTGTTTTCTTCTTCCTCTACTTGGGTTTGATACACTTGAGTCAAGGATCTTTCAGAAACAACCCCTCTATCTCCACGAGGTAGTTATAAGGTCTATGTTCTCTCTACCTTCCTAAAAACCCGCTTAGTGGGATTTCACTGGGTAAGTTGTTGTTTTGTAAGACGTGATCAGTAAAGCACCCCACCCTGCATGTTCACCTTATGAACACAGCTTGGGACAAAGTATTGCGGTCTAATCTTTTCAAGTAATACTCGACAAAAAAAAGAATAAAAAGGAAAAGCACTGAGAAGAACAGGTTAATTCTACATGATGAGTTACACCCTGACTTCAAGCTCAGTTCCATTCCGCTATTTGAAATCTGAGAGAGCCACAGTTTTCAACCAATGAACTCGTCTTGCCTTATCTACCACAGCGATCCATATGAATTTAGTTAAGAATAAGAAATCTGCTCTTCTCTATATGAATCTCAAATTACATGTCTCTATCTAGACCAAACATATAACAATCACGTAACATATGAAAGTATATCTAGTAAAGAACCTTCAGTATCAAGGTAGCAAATTTTACCTCTAGCTGATAACGCACCACCTGTTACGCACCCTGCAACTGCTGTATTTGTAATGTCATGCTTTGCCCGTACCTTTAAACATAGGACAAAGAAAACAGTTACTTTTGAGTTTTAGAATATTTCAGAAGTATCAGATTCTAATAGAGAGAACGATTTCCAACTTTATTTCATTGGTTCGAAAAATGAACAGGAAAATTGTAAAACGACAATTGCAGAATACCACACGGTCATCATCTATGAGGATCAAAAGTACCTTCTCAACGGTACACTCAGCAGCAGAGAAAACCAAACCCATAACAGCAAAAGTCTTGCAAGAACTCCAACTCCTTCGACCCATCTGCTTTGCTTGAAATACAATTTGTTGCCTAGTAGTCATTTCCTCTTGCATTATTGGGTTATCCAGTGCCCCGAGAAACATACCCATGAACAAACCAAGTCCCCCTCCTACAAAACTAAAAAATGCATCACTAGAATCTCGAGAACCCCAGAAGTAACCTCACAGCAAAGTCCATAAACATCAACAAAAGATATCAAGTTAAGCAGAAAAATTATCCAGTTAGATACAGATTCATTCACAAACAATGAAAGTTGATACTTGATAGAACTTGTAAGCTAACTTAAACAAGCTCTCACATTTCCAACTCCAACTCCACAAGTACAAGAGAATAACAGTCATAGCAACGGAATTAAGTCCATAAAAAAAAACTCTTGGATTACCTCTTGTCACTTGTAACATTATTATGACATCAAGGCATTGCAAGAATGACATTTTGGACATAATATCCGTAAAATAAACACAAAACAATACGACACAAAAATTCAATCAACTAGGAGATCCTTGTGATTAAAGCATACCCATGACTCCGCTAACAACACTACGAACTGCACAGTTGTTCCAAATGTCTTGGCCCCTTATTTCCTCCACAGTAGGCATCCGAATAGGCTCAATCTGAGGCTTCTTAGCTTCTTGCGAGCTTGAATGAGCATCATTTGATTCAGTTGCTGGATCACTCATAGCAGCTTTGATAAAATAAATCTGTAATTAGTTCAAGAGAAATAGATTGAGTCACATTCAGAATTTCTCCTCCCAAGAGCTGGGAATTAAGCTCCCTGAAGTTGCAACTTATTTAACTGCAATTAGATAAATATCAGCATCAACAGAAAATAAGTTATGAATCTTTCACTCTTACAATTTAGTTAAAAGTTCCAGGTTTCAAAGGTTCAAACTACAACCATATTGAAAAGCCGAGGTGTGACTAACAACGAGAATATAAACAATATAAATGGTGGAAATGGCTCTGAGATCTAACAACAAGAAGAAAATAACAAAATATTGAAAGTAGGTTACACAAAGCTAGAACCCTTCCCAAAATCTCACTTGTAGAATTATACTAAGCATGTTATTGTTATAATAACTTATGTGCTATAATGGATTCTTGAAACGAAAATCACTTTTTTCAAACTTGATGACCAAAGGGCAATACTTAAATTCTAATGGATTATTAGAATAGAGAGTATAATAGATTCTTGAAACGAATATCAATTCAAAACAACTACAACATTTTATCAAACTTGTCCTGGACCAAAGGCAAATCTCAAATTCTAATAGACTATTAGAATAGGAATGTATAATGGATTCTTGAAACGAAAATCAATTCAACACAACTACAACATTTTATTAAACACTAAAGCAAACTTTCAATAACCCCCAAATTACTCAACAAATTCCTCAACAAAAAAACATACAAAAGCACTATATACCTTTAATGTTTCAGAAACAGATGGCAACAGGCGGCTGTCTAGATGTTTAACTTTATGTCGGGTTAAAATATATATAAGTTTGGAGTTTGCAGACATAGACTCAACAAGAATGGGCTTTAGCCCATGTCTTCTCCAGTTTTGGCCCCGGCATACATTTGTGGGGAAAAAAACATAAATAGATAGTTTTGGCTAATTTATTTTATTTTGTATGATTCCTAATAGATATATACTCCATCTACTAATTATATATTACTACTAGTGATGGTGTGCCCGTGCTGAGCACGGACCCAATCTGGAGCAAGCAATGGAAAAGAGAAATCAAATAGATAAAAAGAGGCTGAGGAGGAGGATCGCCAACAGAATATAACGAGAAAATTTGATGAAATATAATATCCTCAATCATCTATTTGTGTAATCAATAGACACTGCTCTTTATATTTGGCTTTACAGAGGGAGTACTTTTTTTTTCCAAATGAGCTTGAGACACATGATCAAACAACTAAGCAGATCAACTCAATTTCATCCTCTTCCAACTAACATTTTTTCTTACTAATGCAAAACTTGATTAATGATCGAATGATTATCTTTGGAAATGCCTTAAAAGAGGTTATCATTTTTCAAAACCCAGTAAAATTAGTCACAAAAATATGACTGATGCACGTGAGTATAAAGATCCAAGGGAAGCAAACTCACACACACTATGTTAAAAATGTGAAGAAGCGTCATAACAAAATGTCAAATTGTGAGATCATTCATCAAGTCTTTCTTATTCTTTTCAATCCTCGAAAGGGGAACATAAATACTACTCTCTCCAGGGAAAACAGTTTTCGGAAATGGTCAGCTAAACGGAGATGATACTTCATGAGAAATGCATTCCTCTTCCTCCGCCTCCGCCATTTCACAAAGATCAATTTATATGTTCTTCTCATTATCTTATTGACGCAATCCATTGAATTATTTTTTATACAAAGGAGTGACTACACACAGTCACAAGTCACATATATGATATAACCAGAAATATGTAAAGATATGCCACTGAAGCTATAGCAGAAGAATTCAGGAATAAGAGGTTAATTCTGTACTTGAGCAAAAGCAGCAGTCTATCTTGATGACCCAAAAACTATCAATAGAGCAGTCTATCTTTAGGACTGCTTTCTTTTATGTCATTGTAGATGAACACTTAGTTGAGGGTCATCACAAAGAAGCACCCACTTAGGATATTTACAATGTTTTGCAGGAAAGGAGGCAGGCGAGGGAGTTTAAAAGGGTTAGCTACCTAGCAGAAATGCTTCTTATGCAAAGAAGCAACGCAGCGTGGATTAAACTTGAGGATGATCAAGCAGAGAAAACTATTTCAAGCAGTTACACAAATCCAAGACGAAGACCAGCAGACCCATACAGACCCAGAGAAAGATAGCAGAAGTCTTTGTGCAATATTATAAGCAATTGCTAGACCAACAACTCCTACTTGACTTCACAGTGTTTTCTTCACTGCCGGTAAGAAGCTAACTGTAGACCAACAAGTCCTACTAGACTTGATGTATTTGGGAGTAGTTTCTTTAGAGATTCATGGGAGATTACTTTGGTCACATGCCCCAAGTCCAAATAGCTGCTACTAACGGAGACAACTATTAGAATGGTACATTGGTATACGAACGAAATATCTAGTGGTTTCTGCTGAATTAATACGCACCAAGATTACACTAGGTTCCAGGTTCATTCTATGGTTGGCTACGCGTGATCGACTGCACAACAAGATCACCTTCTAGATTGTTTGCTTCTATAAACATAAAGTTTCAAACTTTTCTTTTTATATGAGGAATTAATGAGTATTAATTCAACATTGTATAATCATTTTGTATCCATATTTATACCAAGACATGACTAAAACTGTAATTCAAAAGGTTTCAGTACATACATGCTTACTCATACCATCTAAACTGTCTTATTTATATGTAAAAGCCAAAAACTAACACATTCTTAAAACCTAACTAGCATTAAAAAGGCCAAAACCAAAACAAAAAGAGAAGGAAGAAACTTACCTGTAAAAACTAACACATTCTTCAAAACCAAACTAACATTAAAAATGCCAAAACCAAAACAAAAAAAAAACAAAAAGAGAAGGAAGAAACTTACATGTAAAAACTGGGCAAGAAAGAGTTTGAAGGGCTTGTGATGTGAAGGAGACTGAGACTGACTGCTTAAACCCTAAAAAGCATTAGAATATAACATTGCTAAAAGATAATGGAAAACCCTAAAATACCCCTTACCTAGTAGAGTAAACAAAAAGCTAACTGTCCTTTAACGCCGCCCCCACGGCGCAGTTTTGGTTAACTCAGTTGATTTTCCGGCGAGAAATTTTGATCAGGTATATAATCTAACTAATTTGAGCTGATTGATTTTTGTTTTCTTAGTTTTACTTGTTGATGAAACGATTTGCCCAATTTTTCAGCAATTAATCGATTTTTTTTTCGTTTTTGTCTTTTTTTTTTTTGACTGAAGGATAAATCCGTTCATTGATTCTCTATGGATGCAGATAGGTATGTGCATTGCTTATTTCATATTCACATATTTGTATAAACTGTAATTACACATTAAAAATGTGTTCTTTAGGGTGTTTGTTATATGGAAAGTGTTTTTCGGTGATATAAGTAGTTTTCTTGCTTATTCTATGGTGTTCGGTAAGTAGTAAGTGAAAAAAAATGTTATTGCAAGAATATTTATATGTAATTTAGGTTAAAGGCATGTTGAATGAAGTGAGGCTCAGACAATGTGTTTGAACGCTTTGCTTCACATCATGTGTGCTTCAGTGTCGTCGTCGTCAAGGCTATAAGATATATTTTTCGTTATTGACAATGAGCTTCTACATTGATATTTTGTTGTATCATAATTTTGTTTCAATTTCTTTGTTTCATATAAGTTTGCTTATAATTATTAGTCTTGAAATAAACATACATATATATATATAGCGATGAAGCGAAGCGATGCAAGCCTTCTACGCTTGACAGACTAGAATGAGTATGTGGGCGCTTCATCGCTTAAAGCGTGAAGCGGGGCCTTATTGCTTTTTTCCGCTTCATGCTTCCCTGAACACTGTATATATATATATATTTGTATGTTTTCTTCCTTCGTACTGTTTTTCATTAAAGCTCATGCTTTATTTGCACTTCCTGCTTAAAGCCTCAACATAGCTTAAAGATTTTTTTTGCGTTTTTTGCTTTTTGATAACACTGCTAGGAAGATACAATGGGGTGAGGTGAGATTGGGAGCTTATGGGCGGAGTCACCTTAGGCGAAGGGTGGTCATGAAAACTATGTGGTGTACGGAGGTTAAATGTTAGTTACTAGAGGTGTATAACAAGAAAATCTACACCATTCACCAAATACTTTGCTCTGCCACTGGGATGAGGTGGGGAGTAGGGAGTTGGGGGCTTTGGAGGTGGGAGTTGGGGAGGAGACAAGGAGCTTGTAATGCTACTTATGGGACGAAGGACAATGTAAAATTGTTTACCGAATTGATCTCTCTTACTTAGACTTGTTTGGGACTATGGCGTTGTCGTTGATTTCTATTGCTTATATACCACCAGTTGATCATATTTCACTTACTTACAGATGTTGGTTTTCTCTTGCTCATGATTTCTTGTGTATATGTCATTTGGTGGTCTAAAGTCTCAATTTTTAACCAGATTAAATTCTCCACACACTTCTGCAATACTCATTGATGTTCTTGGTCATCAACTTCAGTTTTGCCAGGTAATTAGGCCTTTGAATTTAGTATGTAGCCTTTCTTTTCTTTTGGCTATGTTAGTGACTCCTGATCCACAGTGATTTCTCTATTTTCATGCCATTTGAATTTTGACATCTCTACTGAGGTACTAAATGAATAGCATGTTTTTCTTGATAGACAAAGAAAACAAGAATCATGATTTTCATTAAGTTTGACTTGACGAATGAAAAATATGCAATGAACATATGAAAGAAATGGAAGTTATGTAATGGACATCCATAGACTACAAAAAAGAACAGTTGGCTTTCACTGAAAGTGGAACTTGGTGGCGTTACTCACCGATAGTGAAACTTGTTAACATACTTATCGACATTTCTTCAGCTCCTCGAAAGAATTTCCCAATAACTTGAACAATCTAGAAGAGTTTTGGTTTTACCAAACAGTGCATGGATATAAGTTTCTTTAACTTGCTGTTTCTTGTCAAATTTTTTTTTACTACCTCCACTGTCTTTCCAGTACTGTCTTGAATTATTGGCCTTTATTTTATGACAGGATCCTAATTCGAAGCATTTAGGTACTACTGTTTGGGATGCATCAATGGTTTTAGTAAAATTTCTGGTAAGTTTTTAAGTCCCCTCTAGTATGCTTCAACTTCAATTTATTCAACACTGCTTTGTTTTGATCTGCTACGCACAGAAGTAGTGAGTTATCTATTTAACTGTAAGACATGAATAATTTGTATATCCTTGCTACCATACTGTATTCCTTCTCTTTTTCCATTTTTCTTAAACCTGACTGTGATTTCTTATTTTCCTTTTTTGTTTTCCCTTTTCTGAGATGAGGCTGGAATACTGAGATCATTGTCTTTCAATGTTGAGTCCTTTTCTTATGTACATGTATATACTTTTTTGAGCACTCCTACTCCTTCAGTATTGACGTTATTAGCTGGAAACTTTTGATTTGACATTGTAGGAAAGAAATTGTCGGAAGGGGAGGTTTTCTCCATCTAAATTGAGAGGAAAGCGTGTGATTGAACTTGGGGCAGGTTGTGGCGTAGCAGGATTTGGTAGGCTGCCTTTTACTTTATTAGACTCGATTCTTTTAGATACCGTCTACAGTTACATGGTTCATTGTCTGAGATGGAACAAAATTCCACAGGCATGGCATTACTTGGATGTGATGTAGTTTCAACAGACCAAACTGAGGTTTTGCCATTGCTAATGAGAAACGTTGAGCGTAATACTTCCAGGATCATGCAGACAATCTCAGATCCAGGTTTCAAATTAATCTGTCATTTGGATCTTTTTAGCTTTTTGAACTGTATATTCTCTTATCATTTGTCGTACTTCTGTATGCAAACTGACCTTTGTACCGTTGTGGTTGTATTTGACTATGATCTGACTGAAAGCTCTATTCCCTGTAGATTCATTTGGTTCCATACAGGCAGCAGAGTTGGACTGGGGTAATGAAACTCATATAAAGGCTGTTAGCCCTCCATTCGACTATATCATTGGGACTGATGTTGTAAGTTTTTATCATTAGTTGAATTCTACTTGCTCATATAAAGTTTTATCTGCACTTAAACTTGCATATTTTTACTAGGTTTATGCAGAACATCTTTTGGAACCGCTTTTGCAGACAATAATTGCACTATCTGGACCAAAGACAACAATTCTGGTGTTGTACCCTTCTAATGTTTTATATAACTTACGAAATTTATTTTCTTTATGTTAATGAACTTGTCATTTATAGTTGGGTCATGAAATTCGATCAACCAATGTCCATGAAAAGATGCTTGAGACATGGAAGAGACATTTTGAGGTCAAAACTGTTCCAAAAGCAAAGGTAACTCGGCCATATAATCAATCTCCTATCATTATCAGTTTTGTGTATAGTTGTAGAACTTAGTCATGGTAGTTGATGTGAAGTTTGCATTTGTAAACGGTGCAGATGGATAGTACTTACCAACATCCAAGCATCCAGTTATACATAATGAGCTTCAAGTCACAAGGCAGTACCTCGGAAATTGTTAGACAGACGGCTCAGCAGCAGCAGCAGACAGAAGAGATTGGGGAAACAGAAACTAAGAATGGATCAGACGAAGATGAAAGTAAATATCAAGGTGATGTGACTGACAATGAGGACAAGGTAGACAATAACCTGGTTATGGATCTTGAGAACAGAAAGCTTACTGATTGGGAAGCTAGAAGATGTGGTGCAATGGCTGCTAGACTTCTTCGCGATGTCAAGATAACATAAATTAGAGGTTAGCAGTTTTCCTTAATATCTATGAGTTTGCCATACTTGTCAGTTCTCTCACATGCATACATATCCTGCAAATTAAACATCTTAAAATCAACCCCTCTACGAGTCTGCAACAACAACATTACCTATTGTAATCCCACAAATGGAATCTGGGGACCGTAGAATGTTCACCTTACCCTTACATTGTGCAGGTAGAGAGGTTGTTTCCGATAAGATCCTTGGCTCAAGACATGCATAGACACAACATACACTCTGCTTCTATAAAGTTGGACATATTAACCTTTAGCAGTGTACCACCAGTTGCAGCTTTGGAGATGTAAGGCCACTGGATGCAAAGTACTAGCATGTTAGACCTCAGTTTTTTTATACTTTGTTTTGGGTTTTTCAAAGATGTATCATGAAAGATGATTTTCTCAATGTAAGTTTAGATGTTGATGTTTTTACTATTTTAACAAGACAGAAGATGCTCAAATTAATCAAAGATTCAAGGCTGATTATGTGTTAAACTTTTATCTTAGAAATATTGTTATAAATGTTATAATATTATAAAAAATTAAGAATACTTTGTTCGACTTCGACTTACATACCATAGAGATATATGATACACAGTGGAACCAACTCTTTAATTCTTGAAATGACAAAATCACTAGTGTTTATAAAACAAGTACATGTCTAAAGTAATAGAACAATGCATTCACTCAAAACTTGCATGATGAAAAACAAACCAAAACATTTTCTCAAAAAACAAAAACAAAATAAACTACTCAACGTAGTGAATTTTAGCATGGTTCCAACAGCAATCTATCATTTTGGTTCGTTTACGACTTCCAACACCTAACACCTCAAACCATAAATAATACGAGTCGTCTCAACAGCTTAAACATGACTAATAGTGTGTTTTTACATTCCCTCCCTCCTCCGTGGGGCACAAGTGATGATCTCATCAACCCTTAGGATCATCTCAGCAGCCTCAGTAGCAGAGAGCAATACTGCCTGTTTGACTTTGAATGATTCGGATATTCCTAGCTCTGACATATCTCCGACCTGTCAAAGATGCCCAATTGAATTAAGTAAATCTAGACAAGTGATCACAAAAATTTATTAGTGCTATGGAACGGACACAAGATGAAGAACAAAAACAAAGGAAAAATAAAGAAAGCCCTCTCCAGAGTCTGGAGAGAAATGAATACATCTCTTCCATTTCGGTAAAGGTTCTATTAACTCATCCATTGCTTTTTATTCTATAGTTTGCAAACGACCTTTGGGCATGAAAAAATGAGGTTAGAGTATGGACAACAACAGCTGCTGCTTTATAGTTTAAAGTGTCAGCAATAGAACTATTGTCAAACTAGTAAACAAAGGGCAAGAGGTAGGAAACAATGACTTTATCCACGAGAGAAAGAGAGAGTCAAACATTTGATTTTCTCAAACAGTCAGTTGCAAACAAATTAAGCACCAACTATTTAAAGTTAAATGGTGGTTAAGGTGGAAATCACTTGAGAAGGAAAACAGATCTGACTAAAGATTTTTTCCAACTAGAGTTAATCTTAGGATATCGCATCAATTTTAGCTTTTTATCATTTCCTTTCTTGCACTTAAATTAATGATTAAGGTAAAGTCAAGCAAAAAAAACAAGCTCAGAACAGGCTCCATACTCAACTGTTCTGAACTCATAGCATGAAATGAAGTTCAATTCAAAAATCTTAAATCAGTACTCACAGATCCAGAGATAACATCAATTCCTGCATTGCATTCATCCTTGTGGTGTTCAGCACGAAGCTGCGCAATCAGCTCAGCACTGTCTAACCCAGCGTTGTCTGCGATGGTGGTTGGAATTGCCAAAAGTGCACGGGTGAAAGCCTCAATTGCATGAGATCGTTTACCTGGAGTCTTCTTAGCTAGTTCATCAACCGCTTTAGCCATCACCATCTCGGGCCATCCACCTCCAAGTAGAACCCTGCTGTCATTTACTGTCTGAGATAGTACACACAATGCATCGTGCAGGGATCTTTCGGCTTCATCCAGTACATGAGGACTGAAAAAAAAAGAACAAACGGAGATGTTAACAAGGAAACACATCACAAGTAGAACATATCATGATTATCATCATATTTAAAACCCAGAAAGGAAAACACAAGAAGTCCATAAGAATGCAAGGTGGGCCAATCACTATCAGTTCCATTTTCAGAGATCACAAGCACTAAGGAGTCGAGCAGGTCCTCTAGTAAAAGTAAAAACAAACAGTCGAAGAATGCTTCTTTTTTTCTTTTACATAAAAAATAATTATCCTTAAGACTTCTAAAACAAATTTAAATGCTCAAACTACCTTTAATTGGGGGGGAGGTAAAAAATGAAGCGTCTACAATGTCTTGGTTTAGTACTCACACACGGGACATCACAGCTGTGCATAACAAGCTTGCACAAGCAAGTGAAACATATGAAAATAAAGGAAGACACCGTAACACCAACTCACCTTGCACCTCTCAGAACAATTGTACATGCCTGACCCATTGCAACCCCAGAGAAGTGGATCAGCTTATCTTCACCAATCATGATCTCCTCGATAAGTTTGCAGTGGCCAAGTTTGACAGACTCTGGGTTATCAAAGGTTGATGCAATTTCTCCCCCAGTAACTAAGCCCAACCGCTCAATACCATCGAAGTCAGCATGCTCTATTGCCAGTATCCCAGCATCAGCAAATAGTTCCTCTGGGAAATTGTAGATCAGCTGTCGGTTAACAAAGCAATTTATTCCATGACTAATGATCTTTTGCACCTTCTCTCTCATTTTTTCCTTTTCAGCTGCCTCTAGATCAGCAACCTTGGCCATTGAGTCAACTCGAACACGTGCACCATATATCTTCACTTTATCTGTATCCATAGCAGTATTTGCCACCAAAATCTTAGCATTTTCTATGCGTTTTGGTTGGCCAACCCCAATCTTTTTGTCCAAAATAAACCTACAAAAAGAAACTTTACTACCACTTCAAAAGAGAATATGTACTAAAAAGCTTGTCCTAGACACATAGATTTGTCTTTCATCAAGAAAAAGGAACTGCAGAACTTATATTTCATTGAGGGGGTGCTGGGGTAACAGGAAAAACTTATAACTTGTACATAACACCAGAATTTAATTCTTAATCAAGTCTGGATTATATGGTTTCGGATCATTTAATGTAGATTGAATGTTTCAGTTACTCTAATCTAGACTTATGGAAGAAACAAGCACCAATCTAGCCAAGTACTGGAACTAGTCAAAGCCAAGAAACGTAGGCTCGTGATGGCTCATTGCAGACTCTTCTACAATTAGTCAAGGCCCAAGAAAACCAACTATATGGACATCGGGTTCACCAACTGAAGGATACAGTAACAATTGCAGTGGAATCACATTGGATAAACAGGCTGTTTTTACTAATGTAAACAAAGAACAAATCATACGTCTTTAATCAGAAATTACCATTTTTGAGAATGAAGAACAGATAAATCAGAAGAACCTAGACATGGGAAGACAATGCATATAGTAGTAAATAGTTCAAACCAGAAGAAAACTTGAGCTTATTTACTCACCCTTCATCTAAAAATGAATCCTTCAATGACCCTCCAGGTTTCTTGATTATCTGGATTGCTTCAAGATTGGTACTTCCCTGTTATTACAATCAATTTAGCAAAAGATTAGAAACACGATATTTGAATAAAACTAACAAATGGAAGGGGATGGGAAGAGCTGATGAGAGAACACATGTCTTTTTACCAATAGATAAGTTATAGACTCATCTTCATGTTAATTTTTCACATTTGACATAATAAAGCAGAAGTCGATGAATTCATTCACTGAAAGAAAGTGAAAAAGTCCTAATTTGTTGAAACCAAACCTCTAGTCCTTTTAAGAAAAATATTGTGTCTAACCAAGGAAAAATAAAGACACTGTTTATTATAGACAAGGAAGAGGAAAACTAAGTTTCATTCACATCAGAATTTTGAATAATGCAGATCGACCAAAGATCACACGATTCAAAAGAAAAAATATTTTCTTTGTAAGTCGCTAAAGCAGATGAAATATTGACCTTTAACCTCATAACCGCGTCAACAGCCAGTTTTGCAAAATGCTCCTTGTCCTGAGACAAGATTTTTGAGCTCAAAGTAGTCCTTGCAATATTCATCAAGTCTGATCTGAACTTCTCTGCAACAAATAAAGGAAATGACCATATCATAATGAGAAAAAGCAAGATAAATAAATAACTCTTGGACTGATTGATCATCACTTCTCAGCTACTAGCATCCGGGAAAAAGTTATCTTGGCATTGTGCAAAGAGAAAGTGGTGTACAACTGTGTAGGTTCTCTGCTATGATGTTGCATACAACCGACAACTCAAGCAACAATACCTGCATCCTGCTTGTTATCCACAACCTTCTGCTCCAGAACATTGCGCGCACACTCAGATGCCATCCGGAAACCTGATATAAAGAAACAAAATAAAATATTGATAGGTTGACTAAGCATGAACCAGATTAGGTACCTCAGATACTATCAACTTAACATAAACTAAGAAATAGGAACTAGCTATGTTTTGGCTTGATAAGCAGAAAAGAAAACATTTCAGCTGATTTCTGGATAGAAATGTTGGGGTGTGAAGGAATTTATGCCGCCTCTTGGCACTGTCTTCTTTATAGTTGTTTGTGTTTTTAAAAGTAGGTATCTGAGCCAGCTTACATAGCACCTCGACTATTCTACCAGGTACCTTATACCTCCTTACAAGGCAATCTCTTCCCACCAAGTGCTTTCCTATCCATACCGCTTTCCTTCATAGCAGCAAAGGAGAACGCGATATTGATTCAGTCGGAGGTATACTACTTTTCTGATCAAATCGACAGATGTGAAGAAATCAATGAAAAACAAAATTTTCCCAAGAACTCAGCAATCAATCACTACACAAGTTACTAATGGACAGATACACCTAGGAAGCTAGGTATTGATGTTTTAGTGCAAACTTTAAGCCTATCATAGATTCAATATCATTCAAGATAAATAGTCGAGCTTTTTCTAGATTAACAACTGTCAAGCATCGGAAAGCAAGAACACTAGATGCTTCAATAGATAAAAGAAAAGATGCCCACTTAAAGACAAAATAGCAAGCTAGTTCTGCGCTAATGGTACACAAGAAAACTCAATAAAGCAGTCTATAAGCAGTTTGTACTCTACTATTCTGAATATAGGAAGCTTGAAGTAAGTGTGAATGATATACACACACGTGTATGCCTGAACAAAACATGTTAAGACATCAGATCATCAGAACAAACCTGCTATAATTGTCATTGGATGAATTTTTGCGTTTACCAGCTTCTCTGCCTCCCTCAAAAGTTCTCCAGCCAAAACGACTACTGAAGTTGTCCCATCACCAACTTCCTCATCCTGTACCTTGGAGATATCTTACAAAGGGTCAAGGTAAAACATTACATACAATCACATCATTTTGTTCTCCGGAATCTTCCCTATGATGAAGTTTCAGTGTCAATCTCATTCAACTATCTGTAGAAGGTCTTAATTAAGTAGTATATGTCTAGCCTTTCATTTTTTTTATAACTAAAACCAAAAAAGAGAGTAAGTTGTGTAATCTTCCACTGAACCCCTATTACCTGTTTACCATTGTCCAGATGAACCTATTAAACACTATGTTCAGCGGATTCGTTTTTGGATACGGTCCAACTTTACCTTCAACAATAGTGGCCATAGAGTTCAACAACCAGCTAGTTACACTATTATTTCAAAAGAGAGCAGAACTATCTGATGCCCATAAGAAAAATGCACACTTACTTCAGGGAAAAAATACAAGGAACACAAAGACATCAAGGATACCAACAAGGACCTTGGCAGCTGGATTATCTATATGAAGGGACTTCAAAATTGTTGCACCATCATTGGTGACTGTAACACTGTGTCCTCTGCCTGTTGATTGCAGAATTTTGTCCTGCAAATTTTGAAAAATAATAAAGTATCTATCTAAACCACAATCCTAATACTTCTCATTTCTTAATACCGGCAAGTACATAATCAAAAACTTAGTTCTTACCATTCCTTTAGGTCCTAAGGTTGTCTTTACCAAGTCAGCAATTGCCATTGCTCCAATAAAGGATGCCTAAAATTTGAAACACTCAAATGGTTTCAAAAAATCAAAGAATAATAGTATTAAGCAGCTATATAACATGGCAATGCAACCAGTGAGCTTGTCTTTCTCACACAATGCTCAATATTTGGGTAAAAAAATGAGACTTACCATCCTAGCTCGCTCACCCTTTTCTTCAGTGGCTTCATCTTTGAAGAGTTTGTCAATCTGAGAACTCAAAAAAAACATTAGATATGGAATCCACAATCTTACAATATTTTTTTAAAAAAAAAACTTACCGCCATTAGAAAGAATTCGGAGATACCAAGCTGAAACCCAAAAGCTGAAGCTCAACAACTATTTAAAACAACAAAACAGTTGTAATATCAGAACACTGCAGAATCAGTTCAACAATAATTTTAATTATTCAAACCGATAAAAAGACAAAATCTACTGCCCTTTTTCAATTAAAATGTGAACCCTAGCAACTACCGATCTACAACATGATGTAGAAACATTAGACCATGCAACCCAAATCTAAACAACAACAACAACATTCCCATCGAAATCCCACTCCCACAAGTGGAGTCTAGAGAAAGTAGAATGTACCCAAACCTTAACCTGCCTTAAGAGGTAGAGAGAACAAAAAACAATAGATAGTAACAGAACAGAAACTACAATACTACACAACAAGGTACAAGGAACAACAGAGAGTAACAGAAATCACAAAAACTACCAAACCAATACTACTATGACTACTAATATGAAAGGCTGCCTATTAGCCTTCTAACCTAATCCGTTTCCCCACGTCCTCATCTACTCGGCAACCCAAATCTTAACTCAAGAAGTAATACTTATTACCACAAGGAAATAAAAATCAAATCTTTAATTCAAAACAAAGAAAAATCAGATCATTTAACGAATACCCATTACTTAAAAAGTCTCAAACAGCAGATACACAGTGAATAAATCAGCAAAAAAAACATAAACAAAGTTACATAAAAATTCAAAATTAGGGCAAAATATACGTAGAAACCTAACCAAATCAAAAAGAGTTTGTTCACTACTATGAGAATAACGGAAAATATGAAAATGTACCTGAAAGTAGAATGCCGTCGACGGTGGCGGCGCCGGAAAAAGATTTAAGCAGTGAAAGTGGAAAACTGAGCAAGGGTTCTGGAGAAAGTGAGAAGAGTTTTGCTAAAATGGAGGTTTAAATGGTCTGATTGGTAAATTTTTACTTTTCTGAGGGTATAATTATAAAAATGAAAAAATTATGTGGGCTTTCTACTTGGGCCTGGTCCAATGAGTCGGGTTTTTTTTTTTGGGAAAATTGTATATATAATAGCAAACTAATAACCTAAATTAAATGGAATAGCTAGGGTTTGATTTAATTGTGCTCCATAGCAAACATTAGTTAAATTTTGCCAGCGTCTCTTTCCCAAAAATCTCGCTCGCCTCTCTCGCTTTATACACAGAAGTGTATAATTTTGTTTCTGTTTTGTATAAAGCGAGAGAAAATTGTATATACACATGCAAAAATGTATATCTTCGTGTTTACACTTAATTATACAATTTACAAACATTTTACTTCAAATATTGCAGAGAAAAAGGCCAACGAATTATACAATTGCGAATTATACAATTGCAGTGAACTACAATTTTCTCTAGCTTTATACAACAGAAGTGTATATATTATGTTTCTGTTTTTTGTATAAAGCGAGAAAAACATATATCTTCTTGCTATACACTTATAATTATGCAATATACATACATTTTAATTCGATTCAACTGTATGCAAAACAAATTATACAATTGCAGCGAAATAGGTCAGCGAATTATACAATTGTATATGTATAGCAAATTATACAGTTTTATGTTTGTTATGGAGCGCAATTATGCAAAGTTTGCTATAGCATACAAATATGAATTTTTTGTTTGCTATATGTGAAAGCTGCCCTTTTTTTTTAAGGAAGAATCGTATGAAATAGCAAATTATTAATTCAAATTAAATGTTATAGTCATAATTTATTTAAATTGTAGTTTGCAACAAACATCTTTTTTTTTTGCCATCTGATTCGATAAACAATTATTCATTTTCGATATACAATTAGTATTTTATACATTTCAATATAAAATGTGTTTGTATTTGTATAAAGCGATTGAATCTGATTTAAGAAGTCTAAACTCTAAATTGCCAAAAAAAAAAAAAGGAGGACTTTGATTTTTCTTCAGAGTTGTGATATGTCATATCTTTTAAAGTTGTTGCAAACATGAGTTTTAGTAATTAGATCCTAAAGTAGAGTGATTTGTGTACATTATCCGAATCGATATGCTAAGATGTTTGGAAGTTATTCACTTACATCACCATACATTAAAAAAAAAAAAAATGTCTGATATACTAAGCTTCCGCTATGTATGAGGTCGGACCACATTAGGTCTTATGCACACATTTTATGAACTTCACACAACACCTGAAATCAGGTTATAAAATTTATTCACACAAGCATTAGAAAAATTACAAGGTTCATGTCCAGTACATGGAAAGTTGCTCCAAACTAATGGTGAGTTGTGTTATATAAACTTTATGTTACAACATCTGAAATTGAAGAAGAATCAACATGAAAAAGCATCAGTAAAACCAGAAAAAGAAGATGATGCATTGTACACTCAAAGCTGCTCGACGAAGATTAGATGGAAGCAGATTGAGACTGGTTATATGCAGATCTTCTGAAAAATAAGTTGTTGATGAACTTTGATTTCGTATGTGTATCATCAGAGACATGTCGTGGAACAGTATACGAATCCATGTAAATTCCCAAGTGAGAGATTAGAGGGAACACCTTGGACTTGTCGATAACCAACCTTAGAAGGTGAGATTTCACTGTAGGAAAAAGTAACAGCCTCCGATATCCTACTGTCGTTCCATTTACCACATGTTGCCATTTTCCATTTTCATCTAACATGTCAAGATGAAACTCGACAACACGCTGCCCCATTTGAATTGGTTCTTGAAGTCCCAAGACGTTGAAAGTTATAACCTGTTGAAATTCTAAATAGAGTGTCCAGTCTGATTGTTGTCCCTGATCTGGAGCCCAATATGTATATAATCCTTCCTCAATTACATTCTTGGGGCTAAACTGAGAATCATTCGGATCTCCTCGTATACTGCTGGCAGAAAGAAGGGCAGATTTTGCAAGATTATGGGAGAATATGGAATTGCGAAGCTCGGAGAACTCTTTGAGGACATGTATATCTTCGTCTGATATGAGACCGGATGAGTTAGGCGGTACATTTAGCAATAAGGGACAGTTTCTACCGACTGATTTGTAATACAAATCCAGAAGAGTCATTGCACTTTTTGGCTTTTCTGATGCATGCCAAAACCAACCAGATCGGATAGACACATCACACTCAGCAGGAACCCAGTCTTGGCCAAAGGCGTCCCCCTCCGCCGAATATCTGTTGATTACATTGAAAAAATAGAGGGATAAAAGGAAGCTCAGTGTTCCAAGAAGAAAGAGTTGAATGATGTAGGAAAGACACTGTGAATTGTTATGCATTATGTGAAAGCACTTATTCCATATAGATTTCTTGTATCGATTGATGGAATTTAAGAGTGATATGGGGCCTTTCATTTTTACTAAAGGTGTTATTGCTAGCTAAAATGGCATTCACATCTAACAGTAAACGACATGGTAAGAAGTTTTCGCTGAAAGCAAATAGGAATTAGAAGATCGATGAATATGAGACTAATCAAACAAGACTTACCTGGCATCACTATAACCACCAATCTTAACGTCACTGCCATTGAAAAGGGACCAGCACGTGCTTCCAGCGACACCGTTCTCGTTCCCAACCCACCTTGTATCAGGACCAACATCAGAGAAAATTGAAGCTCCAGGTTGGAGTTGATGAATAAGACTAAACCAATCATCAAAGAAATACTCCATATCCTTCTCGCCATCACCTTTTGCACCATCTAAAAAAACATATTTAATCTCTCCATATCTGCTCAACAGATTTTTTTCGGCAGGGGTGGAGATTCGAGAGTGATTGTTGTTAGAAGTTTCTCTTATCGTAGAAACTCAACAGTAAAAAAAAACAGTTAATTTCATAAATTCTGCCTATATGTCCTGTATAATCAAGTTTCACATATATCTTTGTCTAAATATTTGTGCAGTTTTTTATGGCAAGAAATAGTAAACTCAGCAACAAAATAAATACAAACTAAAATTGGTGGGGGTCAGATCCTCTCATACTTCGGTAAGATGACTTGAAGTATTACGACTCGAGTAAGAGTGTGAATTCACGTTCCTCATGTCCATAGTTAAATTTGACTGTTCTAGGGAAAAAAGTAGTATTTTCCATTTGAATAAGGTTTATTAATTATTCCGAGAACTAAATTAGGAATCTATCATTCCAAAAACTATACCTTAAAGCTTCTAAAAATGTGCAGTCTGGCACAAACAATTAAACTGTGATATGTCCAGAATTGTGTTGCTTCACAGCCATTAGTACGAAACACGACCAAATTGAGAGAATGAATAGGATTAATATAGCCAACCTTGACAAGATTCGAATTGAGGTGTAGTAGCAGTAGTCGTTGTTTGAAGTCATTAGTAAGTATAACGACTCACAAATCCCTGTCATCATAGAACTCATACTTAAAGAGATCATTCTAAATTGGTCCTTCGATAACTATTCCCAGACAGAAAAAAGAATCATTCTACATTGGCACCGTAAAAACTCGACTGTGAAACTGCAAACGTGAGTTACAATTTTAAACCATCATGCACAACTTCATTACTCACTCTCCATTTTCACGTTTTTTGAATCACATACATATACAGTATCTCAATCACAACATGAATAACTACATTTAAGCCAGAACAAGCTCTCATCCAAAAAGCACATACTTTATTATTTCCCTAAAAAACATTGTAACAACTATCTTACTAACAATGAAAACTATGTGTACCACCTCATCTAGAATCATAAATTGTAGGAAACGGAATACTTCTAATTGTTAATTTTAGGGTCTGCAACAACCATAACAATAGAGCAGTAGAATCTAACAAACCAAGAAATGCTCTTAAATTCACCAAAAAAAGCAGATTGAAAAAGGAAATAACTGAAGTGAAGAACCCATGGCAAAGCATTCTGAATAGTAAACAATAACTACAACAAAATAATACGATAATCGAAGTACAAAAAGCAGAACATACTAACATAAATCGAGGAACTAAACCACAAAACAAAAAGTTAAGAGTCTTTACCTTGTAAGCAACAACAACCATAACAATAGAGCAGTATAATCCAACAAACCAAGAAATGCTCTTACTGAAGTCACTAAAAACATTCTAAAATCAATTCAAAACCAAACCAAGAACAGCAAACCAAGTGTGATCTGGGAAGGATAGGGAGGAAAAAATACAAATATATATATTTTTAGTCCAAGACTAATAATTATAAGCATAAATGGCAAATATAAGAACAAAGAAATAGATTTCTTTTTAATCATAAACTGAAATATCAATCATTTCGTGTCACCTCTCAAGATCAAACTCATTGGCAACAAAAAGTATGTCTCAAAACCTTGATGATGACGACACGAAAGAGCACATTAAGTGAGTATGAAGCACTCAACAAATTTTGAGCATCCCTTCACGGCTTAAGCGAACACTAACTACAACAAAATAATACGACAATTGAAGTACAAATGCAGTAAATAGCAACAGAAATCAAGGAACACCGACCTTACCCCTACCTAGTAGAGACAAATAGGTTGTTTCCAAGCTTAAATAAAGATTGCCAAGTAGCCACAACAAATAACAACATAGCATAACTGAACAAAAGGAAACAACACATGCTACTAAAAATCGACGAAAAACAATACTGATAAGGAAAACTAGACAATGCTCTCAAAACCAAACCACAGAGCAAAAAGTTCAAATCTTTACCTTGTAAGCAACTCAGTCATTTGACCCATATAGTATTCATTATACTCAAGAGTTTCCCCATAACAATGCTCATGCCTATCCCATGGAGAAAGATACAAACCCAATTCTAATCCCCCATTTCTTGCAGCTTCAGCCAAATCAGCTACAATATCACCAACCCCATTTCTCCAAGGACTTGATTTAACAGAATAATCAGTGTATTTTGAAGGCCAGAGACAAAACCCATCATGATGCTTAGCAGTTAAAACTACTCTTTTGAAACCAAAATCTTTAGCTACTGTAACCCATTGTGTTGCATTTAACAATTTGGGGTTAAAAATTGATGGGTCAACATGACCTGTACCCCATTCTGAATCTGTAAAAGTGTTGGTACCAAAGTGAAGAAAAAGTGCCATTTCTGCAATTTGCCATGAGATTTGACGGGATTTTGGGATTGGTAGAATTGGGAGTGGAGGTGGCTTTCGATGTGAAGATGTTGAAAGTTGAAATAACAAGGTAATAATGATTGTTTTGAGAAATTCCGTAATGGGTTTCTTCTTTGTCATTTTGGGATTGCCGTTGACCTTTTTTTTTCGCCGGCGATCACTCTAAAGCTGCCGGAGAGAGGTGGAGTTTACCGGTGACTCCAAGTGTTGACTGACTTTTGCACTTCTGTTACTTCATAAATCTTGATGACGATTATTTTGAGGTTTTTCAATTTCTTTTTTTAAATTCAAACTCGCGAATCTTTCACGAGCTCGCTTTCTTGTCACGTCTTTAACTCATTTGCTCGAGTCGAACCTAATCAAACTCTTCGAGCTTGGAGGATCATTTGCTATACACTCTCTTGCTATTACTGGCAGGGAGTACAACAACAAAAATGCATATTATCATATTGAAAGAGGTGAAGCGTAGTGATTCGTATGATTAACCAAACATATACTCTCTTCGTTTTAAAAAGGATAATCTAGTTTGACTTACAACGGAGTTTAAGAAAAAAAAAAGATTTTTTAATCTTGTCGTTTTAAATTAAAGTTATGGCAAATATACCAAAACATCATTTAATTTTGTGGACTTAAACATGTCACACGTGAAAAGTTAAAGTTAAAATGTTACCAAAAAAGAAAAAGAAAAAAAATTTTCTTTTTTAAACAGGCCAAAAAAATATAATCATTTTTTTAAAAATAAAAGAAATAGCGGCATAGAAAAGTTATTGGTTTATAAACTTAAATATAGATGCAAAAGTTCATTTTAAAAAAGCAAAACGATCGTTTCTTTTTAAACGGACTAAAAAAAAATACCAAGGAAATAGGTATAGAGAAAAATTATTGGTTTATAAACTTAAATATAGATGCAAAAGTCCATTTTGGGGTGCCAAATTATTTAATTTCATCTGCTTAGAATTAAAAATATCTTCTCCTTTCAACTTGATAATTGATTGTCATATTGCCACTAGTCTTCAGTGTCCCTACACAGTAGACATCACTCACTAAGACAGCCACTAGTCTTTAGTCTTCTTATGTTAAAAATAATACTATGATTTATCTTCTTTTGTCACCAACAATTCAAGAAAAGAACATAGAGTGTACTAAGTGATTCATTGGATATGGCTTATACTGAAGTTACATCTTTGATGCAGACACTGCAGAGACTGATGCAACTCCATCCAAAAAGTAGGAAGAAAACAGAATCTCTCCTTCAAAAGGTGAGTTTATTACAAGTTTTTTTTGATGACAGTAGAAAAGATCATGAGGATATTAAGTTTTTAGAAGGAATTATTAGAGATGTATCATGTAAAGCAGAAGATATAGTTGAGGAAATTATGTTTGAGTATTCATCTAGTTCAAGTTTAAAGAAGAATGCAACAAAGTTTGTTGGCGTTCATCGATTAGTATTTAGAAAGATTGATGAGTCTGCAATCACTAGTGTTTATAATGACATATGTTCTATCGAAGGTAGATCAACAGCGAGTTGTTCGCGTGATGTTACACAAAGTTTGAGTTCACAAAAGGATCATGTTGTAGTTGGTCTATATGATGATTTTTTACGAATTGCAGATAGACTAACAGGATATCCTGATAAGCTAGATGTTGTGGTAATATTTGGTATGGGGGGTATTGGTAAAACCACTCTTGCTAAGAGAATTTATCATGACAAGTTAATAGAGGAACACTTTTATGTTAGAGCATGGATCACTGTATCGGAACGATATAAGGTGAGGAATATGTTGTTAGACCTTTTGGTTTGTACATCTAAAGTTGCGTTTGTAATGGATGAAATGAAAAACGAAGAATTGGCTGAACGATTGTACAAAAGTTTAAAAGGACAGAGGTATCTTATCGTCATGGATGATGTTTGGTATACTGAGGCATGGGATGATGTTAGAAGATGTTTTCCAAATGACAACAACGGAAGTAGAGTAATGGTGACTAGTCGAATCATGAAAGTTGCTCGTTATATCAACCCCCTTAACCCTCCACATCAAATGCGTTTCTTGACTGTAGAGGAAAGTTGGAAGCTGTTGCAAAAGAAGATTTTTGGATTAGATGATCCAAGCTGCTGCTGCTGGTGCGATGACGAAATGGAAAGGATTGGAATGGAAATTTCAAAAAAATGCAAGGGATTACCACTAGCAATTGTTATGGTAGCTGGGATACTTTCTAAAGAAAGCGCGACAGCAAGTAAATGGAGTGATATTGCAGAAAATATTAATTCTTCATTCGTAACAGAGGAGTCGCGCCCATTCTTGGATATACTAGCATTGAGTTATAATCATTTGCCTCGTCATTTGAAGGCGTGCTTTCTTTACATGGGCGCGTTCCCTGAAGACGTTGAAGTCCCTGTGTGGAGGCTCATTAGGTTATGGATTGCTGAAGGATTTATAAAGCTGGAATCACCAAAGACGCTGGAATTTGTAGCACAAGAATATTTGCAGGAACTCATCGACAGAAGCCTAATTATAGTGAGTAAGAGATCGTATGATAATAGAGTCAAAACATGTAGCATTCATGATATCTTGCGAAACTTTTGCCAAGAAGAAGCTAAACAAGAAAAGCTTTTGCATGTTGTGAGAAGGTTGGAACCACATTTTCCTCAAGGGGTTCACCGGCGTCTACATTTCCATTCAGACATTTTTGCCTACTCCTCTTACACATATTCTAATCCATACGTTCGATCTTTTCTGTCATCAAAAGCATGCTCCGTTTTAGAGGATTCCTACTTTGGTTGTATGGGGTTCAAATTGCTTCGTGTGTTGGATGTAGTTAACTATTCCTTTTACGGTTTCCCAATTCATGTCATAAAACTAGTTCATTTGAGGTACCTCGCGCTCTCCATCAATTCTGAGCTTCCTAGGTCGATATCCAAGCTCAAGAGTCTACAAACCTTAATCATTTATTGGGGAACCAAGGAGATGCGCATACTTCCGTTGGAAATATGGAAGATGCCAATACTAAGGCACATCCATGTCAAAGGAGATGTTTTGTTATTTGGATCCCCCATTGATGATCATCACTCGAAAAGGAACTTTCGAGTCTTGGAGAATCTGCAAACACTCTGCACTATCACTATTAGCACAATAAACTTTTCTCATGGACTGATTGCTACATTACCTAACCTAAAAACATTGGCCTCTAATCTGGTTACTGGCGGAAACCATGATGCTTGCGATGTGGATTGGCTTGGGAGTTGTCTCAACAACCTACAGCAAATGTACTCACTTGAAACTCTCAAGTTGCTGTTCAACTTGCCAATGAAAAATCCTCTTCCTCGTAACTCTATCCAACGATGGAATGCATTCCCACCGAATCTCAAGAACTTGACTTTGAGCTGCAGCCTTCTACTGTGGCAAGATGCTAGAGTTCTTGGGAACTTACCAAATCTTGAAGTTCTCAAACTGAAATATTTTTCCTTCCAAGGAACAGAATGGGAAACCGATGAAGAGGGGTTTCATCGACTCAAATATCTGTTGGTTGAGAGCAGAGACTTGGTGGTTTGGAAGCAGGCAAGTACAGATAGTTATCCATTCCCAGCTCTCCAACATTTAGTTTTGAGGTCTTGCAACAAGCTGAAAGAAATCCCTTATGAAATTGGAGATATCCCATCTTTGCAAGTTATCGAATTGTATTCGTGTAGCCCTTATGCAACGAGACTCGCTAGAATGATTCAACAAGATCAAATTGACTCAGGAAACAGTTGCCTTGAAGTTTTCATTCATCCAGCTAGATAGGTAAACTTAACAAGTTTTATTCTTGTGATTTCTTATCATGTGGTGGAACCACAGTATTACAAATACACCAACTGTTCTTTCTTATCTGTGATCTGATTAAGCGTGTCGTGTGCAGGATCTAATGAATCATATACTAAACACTCGAAGAGAATCATGGTAGTACTGTTGAGTCCCACTGATGGTCTTGGGCAATTCTCTCTTCATGAGCTAGCTTTTTGGGCGTGAGGACGCGTGTTGAGATGTGGAGGATTTGGGCTTTTCATGTGGTCGTGAACAATCCTCCGATCCATTTGACAGGTAACAGTTACTAAGACATGCGGTTGTTCTTTGACATATTTTTGACATTCACCATTTCTCATTGCTAGGAGGGTTACATTGAGGAGGCATGGAGAGTACGAGGCGTAGTAGAAGAAAGGGGGAGGGAGTTCTCAAACATGGAAAAGCTTTCAATGAAGAAATACTTGAAGTGAACGAGGAGTTGTATGAGGTGAAAATCTCATGTACGACTTATCAATGACATTGAGGACACATGGAGAGTGTGTGGCATTCGTACTCTTTGAGCACAGTGGGAGAAGGGGGGAAGGGATCGAGTTCTCAGATATGGCAAAGATTCCAAGAAGGATTGAACGAGGAGCTATGTGAGGTGAAAATCTCATGTGCGAGTCCTTTTGTCAATGGTATGAGTCCTGAGGTCCATTGCATATAGAAGCATGGGGAGTACATGGCATCCTCTTCGGGGCGAAGTGGAAAAAGAGGGGAGGAAGAGTTTTCAGACACGAAAAAAGGTTATAATGAATTCTAAAGAAATGAACTTCGAGTTGTATGAGGTGAAAATTTCATGTACGGGTTATGTAGAATGATAGTAAGGGTTCATATAAGGTTGGCTCTAAACAAAAATATTCTTGTCATCAAGAATTTACCTCATAGATTTCCCTAGATAAAGTAATTCGTTAAAATTTTGAAATATCTTTTAGTCGGTCCTAAAAAAGAATGATATATTTTTATATATTTAGTAACAATTTAACTTTAGAATGTCCATTTTGCCCTTAATGGAATGATTTATCGCAAAACAAACATCAGTGACTTATTTTAGACCATACATTTCAGAAGTCTTTCTTTCTTAAAACTTGATGTTAGGTCAAACTACATCACACAAATTAAGACGGTAATTAATGTAGGCTTTTTTATACCTTGTGACGGCACACGGAAAATATTGTAGAATGCATGAAAAAGTGAGGTCGATGTTGAAAATAGAGTTTTAAGAAGGTGTTCAATCTTCGTAGAGTTCTATCAACCTGTCCAACGTTTGTTCAAGTCATACGATTGTTATGTCTTAGAGGGAACAAGTCAAGCGAGTTACTATTGGATAGGTGAAGATGAATTTATGGACCTGAATTCTTTAAAGACAGCGAGATATCTTCGGTCTTTTGTTGGTCCAATAGTAATTATATTTTCATGTTGTTAAATAATTTTCATTAATTTTCATAAATAGACCAAACAGAACTCAAATATTCCCTATTGGGCCAATGACCGAGCCCACATAGGCCCAACTAGTATTGCTGCCAAATTTGAAGTGGCTTTTGATATCTTCATGAAAAACAAATATACATTTTTCAACATTGATGGTTTAATTTCACTTTGCATCAATATAGTTATAGTAAAAAAAAAATTATATATTAATTTATTTATTTATACATTTAACAAAAGCAATAAATAATACTCCTAATAATAGTATTATGAATTTTAACTTGTCAATGTTGTTGTATAAAACTTTTATCTTTTAGAATTAATCATGTCATTCTTATATAAAGGGATTTTCTATCTAAAAGTTTGGTTTAATTATTTCGATTTTGCACAATGGAGATTTGTTTTTATTTGATGATATAAGATACCGTATTATTTTGTTGGAAGCATCTTAAGAGGCTTAGATATCATCGATATCATATCGATTTTTCATCTTTCTTGTATATCCACTGTATATCATCACAAAAAAAAAAAAAACACTCCTATTTGATCTAGACAAGTCTTTGTATCATACACTGAAAAAAAAGTTAGGAACTTTATAAAAATGAGTTTAGCGTCAACTTCATGTTTTCGAATTTCATGTCATTAATATGCATTCCATAGTCTAGTTATTTGGAGACATTTCATCAATTGGCTAAAACGGATTTCTCATCTGATGTTTGGTTCAATTTTTTCGATTCCTCACATTTGAGATTTATTTCGATTTGGTGATATAAGGTATTACGTTGATGGAAACATCTTAATAAGCTTAGCCAACAATTTTTAAGATAGTTGGAGACGATTAGAGATGAGTTTATGCCACTTTAATTTACAAATTATAATTTAAAATAGAAGACAACTTCATTTTTCTTGTATATCCACATTGTATATCAACAAAAATACATTTGATCTAGACACATCTTTGTATCATCCATTGAAATTGTGTCTAATTAATTAACAACAATCGTTCAATCGCAATTAAATACGTATTATCAGTGGCAATTAACACTCTTTATATATGTCTCTAAAGCTTTTAGTGCCGCTGAATCTAATGACACTTAACTAAAACCGATAAAGACTTTAGCACTCAATTTTTTGTCATACAAAAACCAAAAATGTACCAACTAGAGAAAATTGGCAACCAGCCAAGCAAACAAAGGGATGATGGGATTGATGTGATTGATTTGATTCATTCATTTTCAACAATTCATCTATTCCTCCACATAGAATCAACCAAACACAAAATTCCAATACTACACTGTGTGCATTTGGGCCTGAATATTAGTTTAAGGCCTTCACTTTTATTGGAAAAGAAAGGTGACATATCGAGAAGACATAATACATAAATCTCCCCTTTAACTTGTCTTTAAAAATCACATTTATGCCCTTTAATTTTGGATTTGCACAAATAGACACTTAAACTTGTATAAAAATGAACAAATAGACACACATGTCCTACATGTCATTTTTTGTCCTACATGGTGTCCTACGTGTATTGTGTCATGTAGGACTCATGTGTTTATTTATTTAAAAATTGGATAGTTAAAGTGTCTGCTTGTGCATTATGAAAATTGGAGGTTAAAGTTAAAATTTGAAGTCAAGTTTAGTGTTCAATATCTGTATTATGTCTATCGAAAAAGACAGAATCATCGTGCGTGTAGAAGTACATTTAACCTTTTTGAAATATCAATAGGTATTATCGAATATAAAAAACCTAGTAAAAGTTATATTTCACTAGTCAGAGCCTCATATCGAATCGGATAAAAAAGAACATAAGCATGATCCAAAGTTCAAAACATTTAATTTCTCATGTTACTTTATATGTATATATTTGAAATGTTTATGTTAACTAATTAGCTTATGTACATTAATGTAAGTTTGGATCCTAGTTGTAAACGTGAAATGTATAGCTAATGTAAGATGAGATTGTCCTTTCTTTAAAATGAGGTTTCGGATCGAAACTCTCGCTGTGGAACAATTTTTTGTAGGAAGCACTTTGCTACGAAGAGAGTTTTACCTGACATAAATTCAAAATAGTAAGATATCAATGCAGATACTGAACACATGGAGAGAAATAAAAAAAATAAAAAAAAGTATTTCATCCGTTTCAATTTTTTATACTACTATTTGATTGGATTTGGTTATACTAAATGGGATAAGAAGTAGATTTTAAAAAAATACGAACAATTACATAAATTCAAAAGAAGTGAAGATTGAAAAATGAGAAAGAAAAACAAAAATTTATGGTTTAAAATAAAGATTAGATATTTATATGGCTATAATTTATTTTATTGAGGACAAAAATGAGATTTTTATATTTAAAAAGGATTATAAACTTTTTTGAAATACTCAAAAAAGTGCTTCAAATAAATTAAAACGGAAAAAGTATATTTCACATAAATTAGAATACAGAGACTATAAAATAATAGTTTACTATAACGATGATTGTAATTTCATTTTATAATGAGATGCTTAACCTCCTTTTAATGAGAATCTTACACTAACTATGGTATCTTAATCTTAATTTTTATTATTATTTTTAAGTCATCAATTAGTTTCAAGATTTGACTAAACAAAAATCTATTAGTTTAAACTTTCAACAACACAATATGAGTTATAGCCGCCTCTATTATGGGCCCACTCATTTTGAATACTCTAAATTAATTTTTGAAGCTGAATTCACGATTAAAATTTGAATAGTTTTAAGGGAAAAAAGATACTTGTATTTTATTAAAAAAAAATATTTACAAGCGTCTCTTTTCTTTATACTTTTGTTTTTAACTATTAATTTACTTTTACTATTTGATATCATTTTAGAATATATAACATCAGAGTATATAGATATAATCAGAGTATATATATATATATATATTTCGATGGTATCAACAATGGTTCAGTGAATAAAATAAGGGGCCAGTCAAATAAATAATTTGTGTTAGGAGTCCAATCAGTTCAAATATATTGAACTAGGTTCAACTCGGTTAAATACTTTGCCTAGAACTCAACTTGTGTAATTTTCTCATTTTTAAACCACATGAAAAGAGTTATTAATTATAATATTTCTCATATCAATTCGATCGAATATTTTAAAATATCAATCAAAACTTACATATTTTGACTCTCGGAAAAAAAAGCACGACAATTGACATGAGAGGGAGAGAGTTGTACTAAAATCTGTCAAAACAAAAATACATAATACATAACACTTGTCATTTACTTGTTCTTAGTTGATACTTAAACTTATATAAAGTTAAACAAATAGACACATATATTTTATATGACATTCAGTATGACAATATGTATCCTACGTGAATTATAATATGTAACTATAGATATCACTTGTTCAACTTTACACGAATTTAAATTCCTATTTATGTACATCCAAAATTGAAATGTATATAAATAAGGAAAGTTTCAAAAACAACAAATATTAGACCTTAAGTAAAAACTCATTAGCAACTGTTTCAATAATTGCAATTCGTAACTACACTTTAATTTACCACACATTTGTATTCGTTGTACTTTTTCAAAACTTGCAAAAAAGTATCAAATACATATTAGGAGGAGAGAGGAGACCAAGATTGAGGAGAGAAGATGAAAGTACATGTTGTATTCATTGTATCACGATTAAAATAAATACACAATACATGTATAGTTGATACAAAATACAAATACATATTTTTTAAATACAGATTACATAAAATACAAATCTCTCACCTATTTTTACTGACATACAATTGATGCATAATATATTTGACGGAAAGGGTAAATACCATAGTATTTGTATGGATCACGGATACAATTGGTTCATAATATAAATATAGTTTATCAAATCCGATTGACATAAAATACAAATTTCTTATCTATATACAAATTTTCCCGCCATCTTAGAAAACACACGTGGGAGTGTGGGCCCCACTAAGAAAAAGACGAAACTGGTTACGTAATTTCAGACAGTGAGACTTTTAGGACTCTTGTCTATCGAATCCTAGTTAGGACACCTTTGACTTTTTACATTTATTTTGGTTTTTGTGTTTTTTTTTTTCATTTCAATTACAAATTCACCCCTCTTATTTTTATAAAATTCAACATTTCCCCACTACTAGTTAGAATGATTCGTCGGATATATGACTCCTTCACTTTCGTTATTTTGTTTTCTGTATTGCTTTGAATTATTCTTTCGTTTGGATTAGAATTTTATTTAAAAAATGATATTTTTTTAGTCTGTATATAGTATCATTGTCTTGCATAAGATGATGATGTTCTTTCAATTAGAGTTTCTTCCTTTTGTGGTTAATTAAGTATGATGATATGCTTTGACGATGTTACCTAACAAATAAAAGGTTTGCTAGGGTAAAACACGACTATTGATTTCTTCGGAAGGAAATTTTTAACTCACTAATAGATGGATGGATATTCGGATTTCTTAAAGAGAGCACCGACAATCGTTCAAATTAAGTGGAACTGAAGCTACCCCGTAGAGTTTAGAAATGAAACTCCACTTGATTATTTATTCTTCGTAGTCTCATTTTGTGAAATTAGATTGATTATATTATTGTTGGTGATGGTGATAATGATCGTGGTGATGGTGGTGCAGGAGTAACATTTCCCCTCCATTAATTATCTATCCGATGAAATAAAATAATTAAATTTGATTGATTTTTTTAGATTTGTCATCCATTAATAATTTGGATCTCAAGTTTGCAATACTTCTTGTTATCAAAATAGATGAGTGTTTACATTGACAGATGATATAGGCTTGACAAAAAGTTTGTTTTTTTTTGGTACAAAGGTAATCGAAAATAAGTCAAATATGTTTTTAAGCTATGCGAATGATTCAAATTCATATATTTTAAAAGTAAATTTTTTTTCTGACGATATATCATTGTCTTATTCAACAGTAGAAACTTTAAGTGTCAAATTTAAATTAGATAATTCAAATTTATCGCCTGTGCAAGATCAGATCAACTAAACGATGTAGTGCAATATCAAATTGAATTCTCGCAATTATCAAAATTTTATCATACAACTATTCATCACTAATTCTTCTCAAATCACTAATATCGTTATAATTTCACAAGTGAGAAC
Source organism: Solanum chilense (assembly GCA_032847665.1). NCBI lineage: Eukaryota > Viridiplantae > Streptophyta > Magnoliopsida > Solanales > Solanaceae > Solanum > Solanum chilense. The sequence goes on from CM064973.1 coordinate 53,905,106, forward strand.
ATGAAAAACGATGGATATGCATATACAACTTTATTTTTACTTGGAGAATGCACAAGTATCCCCTAGACTATAACTGAAATTTCAGAGACACACCTTAACTAAACTAAGGTTCTATTATCCCTTTGAATTTATTTTTTTTGTAATTATATACACCTTTTGTCTTACGTGGCACACTCTGTAACCCCACACAATTGAGGTGCGTGGGAGATATTTGGATGTCGCGTAAGCCAAAAAGGTGCACAAAATTACAAAAAAAAAAACAAGGATAGGAGGGTAATAGAAACTTATCTTGAATTTCGACTATAGTCTATGAGGTACTTGTGCATTTTTCGTATTATTTTAAAAAAATAGAGAAATTATTGGAAAGGGTAAACACTTTTTCTTATATTTTTTTATCATAAGTCAAGACAAAACACGAGTCCACATCTTGGTTATATCAGAGTCAATGATGGACACTTGTTACATATTTTTCTTCCTCCTTTAATATTTTATTCATACATAATTTATACTACAAAATTATTAATTATTAATTATTAATTATTAATTATTAATTACACTTCATTTATTTGCTGTGTTACACATAATAGTGCCTTCAGCCTTGTATATATAATTTTTTTCTAGTAAAAGATTCGACGTTGCATGAGAAAAGACAGAGAGAATACATGATAAATTTAATTATTATTCTTATAATTAGTGGACCTCATTATATTAAATAATTTTGTAATTTGATATGTTAGTCATAAGGTACATGCATGTTATATATATATATATATATATATATATATATATATATATATTATGTTGGAGGATTTGAGATCATATTAATTATTCATTAATTGTTGTTTATCCAAGATGGTAAAGCATAACAATCAAATATGTTAGGACTTAATTAAAATAAAACTTATAATGAAACCACCATATAAAATTATAAATTATTTACATGTCATTTATAGATGAAAGAAGTTTTAAGTTTTATTCATCGATCGATGATGTAAAAGATATATATACAATCAATATACGTTTAAATATGACACTACTAATCATATATACTACTATTAGCTATATCAAGAAAGGAATCGAGGAAATTTATGAATAATAATAATAACGAAGAGAAAACCAACAAAGATAATCCTTTTTTAATCATTATTATTATATATTATCCTCCAAAATTCAATTATATGTGGCTATATACTTGTGATACAAAAAAAAAATTGATGTTTTTTTTTACTATTTCATCAAAAAGATTAAGATGTCAAAGAGAATATTATACTTTTAACGAGCTCGATTCTTTTTCATCGGTAGTACTCAAGCACATAAATCATTTTTATTTTTATAATAAATGACAGTAAAAATTTGAATCTAAAATCTGTTTAATTATATCATGATATGAATTATTAAAGTGTGTAACTATCTCTTCTTACGTTCATTTTAATTTCTATGAGTGTTAGGTTAAGATGGAAAAATATCCCACATATAAAGTCTTTGATGGAGTATTGAAAAAGCTAGGTAGTACATATTGATGTTACTTTAAACAATATATTATGAATGAGACACTTAATAATTTAAGTGAAACAATGATTTGTAAAATTATATAATTTAAAATGGACAAGTCAAAGAATTAGAAGGGGTTATAAACACAAAAACATTAATCATTTGTTGATTATAGAAGATTCATGAACATAAAGAACCAAAAAAAAAAACAGTTTCCTTGTAGGTATTAACAAGCTAGACATCAATGATAATAATCAGGGTATCGAATAAGCGAATTGAATTTAATTTGAATAAATAAAAAATAATTGCGTTGATAAATAAGTTGAATATTAATATCTATTCAGAAGTTACTTAAACTAAAATAAATCAAGTTAATAAATAGATAAGTCAATAATCAATACAAATTTAATTAGATGAATGAATTATATTCTTATGAGCTAAGTTCATCGTCTGTAAAAATAATAATACTACCACAAAGGTTAGCTCAAGGCTAAAATATTTATGTCATATATATGATTGTAAACATTAGGTATATATCAATTTTATTATTGCTCTTATATCATGAAAAGTGTCTTTTCAAATTGATCAAGTAAACATGTGATATTACTATTCATTGTGGATTTATTTTTTGAAACACATTTCTAATAAATATTTTTAAAAATAAATAGATTTTAGATGTTTGATAAAAATAAAATAAAATATTAAACTACTTTAAATTACATTTTTTTTAAAAAAGTATCTAATATGAAAGACTTATTAGATTCTAAAATATAACTATTTTTATGTCTGATATTTAATAATAATAAGCACGATAACTATCATGAATATTAAGAATTTGAGTTTTTTTCTTTAATATTCTTTTTTCTAATTTGTATTTGGTAAATTTCCTTTTCTTGGTTGTTACAAATTATGAATCAAAAAAATTGTTTTGTAACTTCTAGAATCAATTTTCAAGGTCTATCTAATTATTTTATTTAAAAATTGAGTTATTCCTCCGTTTGGATAGTATTTATCATATTTTATTTTATGAAATTTAAATTAAATTTATTTTGATTAATATTTTAAGATATAGTTTTTCACCACATTAATTAAAATAAAATTGCAATTTATAATATTTTCTGTATTTTTTTTAAATATCTTAAAATTATAACTTTGAAAAATGTTAAATTAATTTATTCTGATTTAACTCCAATATTATTAAATTAATACTCAAAAAAGTGAAACGTAACAATTATTATAAAACAAAAAACAATGTTTCTTGTTAAAGTGAGTTTGTATGTGCAAGAAACCACTAGGAAAATGAGATTATACAAAGTTAATTAATTATCTTAATATAAGTATGTCTTCTTTTTCATATTTTTAATTATTTAATCTAGATAACGAATTTCTACCAAACATATATCGTTGTTTTGCAACAAGGGTCAACAAAAGGAACTAAAGAATTTATTTTAAAGAAATATGAAAGAAGACATGTTTTGAATTTTAATTTTTAATTTTCGCTATTATTTTAGAGATCTGTTTAAAGTTTTATTTTTAAAAAAAAAACAAAAAAGGTCTTTTTTTTTTATATTTCGAAATTGTTGCTCCACATGGCAAGAAAATATAAAAATAATTTAAGAATTACTAATATCAAGATAATTTTTCCTTACAAATATAGAATACAATAATCTCACATGCCATTTATTTTTGAACTATATCCATCATTAATTCTATCCCACCTATAAAAAAATCACATAAAATAAATCGAAAATGTATTTATTTTGCACCTTCTTGAAATCTAAATTAGTGAGAAGAAGAAAAAGGAAATTATTAAAAACCCTTTGACATTTTGTCATTTTATAATTGGTGGGAGTAAATTAATATTAATTAAAATATGACAAATTTTTTTCCAATCATTTATGAGGAACTATACTTTTAGAGACAGATAAAGGCTATCAATTAAGAGGTTATATATAAATATCATTTCCTAATAGCAAGTCATGTGTGTTATTAAAATATATAAATTAATGCATAAATCACCCAACTTGGTCATTATTTCTAATTATAAGTTGCATTAAGAGACTTATTACACTAATTTGTTTAATTAGGTGTATAGTTTCTAAAATCAATGTCATGTCATCTTTTCTGAGTTTTATTGGTACATTAATGTAAACACCTATTATATGAAAGAAATTTCAAATTTAGGTGCTTATCAATTGTTAATCATGTCTACTGAGTTTACGTGTTTTGTTTATCCGCTCAACAATAACACCGATAACATATTCAGTAAAATTCTACATGTGAAGTTTGAAGAGCGTAAAGTATACGCATACTTTATTACTATCTTGTTGAGGTAAAAATGTTATTTTCGAAAAACACTTGAATCAAACACAGTAGATACAAGTAAAAAACAAAAAGAAAACAATGTAGGTTGGTGAACAACAAAATAGCGCGCTAATTCAAACATGTTATTAAACTTGTTTCCTCGTTTGATATCTGATATTTACACTGGAGCTTGACTAAATTCAGATTATGTATTCAACAAAAAATTCCTTTCCTACGGGCTCTAATTGATATATAATTAATTGGGATAATTGTATATAATAGCAAACTAATAACCTAAAATAAATGGAGTAGCTACTGTTTGATTTAATTGTGCCCCATAGCAAACGTTTGCCAAAGTTTGTCAATCGCCTCTTTGCCAAAACTCTCGCTCTCCACTCTAACATTCTCACTCGCCACTCTCCCTTTGCTGGCCTCTTTCGCCTTATACAACAGAAGTGTATAAATTGTGTTTCTGTTTTGTATAAAGCGAGAGAAATTTGTATATACGCATGCAAAAACATATATCTTCGTGCTATACACTTAATTATACAATTTATAAACATTTCACGTCGATTCAATTGTATACAAATGCAAATTTTATACAAATATTTCAGCGAAAAAGGCCAGCTAATTATACAATTGTAAATTATACAATTGTAGTGAAATATAATTTTCTCTCGCTTTATACAACAGAAGTGTATAAATTGTGTTTCTTTTTTTTGTTGTATAAAGCGAGATAAAATCATATATCTTCTTCCTGTACACTTATAATTATATAATATTTAAACATTTTACTTCGATTCAATTGTATGCAAAACAAATTTCATGCACATATTGCAGCAAAATAGGCCAGTGAATTATACAATTGCAGTGAAATAAGCTCGTGAATTATACAATTGCAGCGAAATAGGCCAGCGAATTATACAATTTAGGTCAGCGAATCATACAATTGTACATGTATAGCGAGGCTGGCGAATTATACAATTTAGGCCAGCGAATCATACAATTGTACATGTATAGCGAGGCTGGCGAATTATACAATTTAGGCCAGTGAATTATACAGTTGTATATGTATAACAAATTATACAGTTATACATGTATAACAAATTATATAAATGCAATTTTTTTGTTTGCTATATGTGAAAGTTACCCTAATTAAGTAAGATATAATCTATTTATATTGATTAAATAAATAAATAAATAAATTGTTGGCTATTTATGTGAAAGTTTTTAAATTATATGGTATGCGTAAAGTTGTAAGGATGCTTCAACTTTTGACCAATTACCAATTTATCCCATGAGCAATTTGTTTAATAAATGGAATAAGATGAAAAATTATATTTGACATTAAATTTCAAGTTAATTTGATTGAAGATATATATAATTAATTAATTACGAGATAAATTTATACGTTAAATTTGGTGTTGTTTTTATCTCTTCTTGAATGTGCAAAAAATAGTTTAAGGATTATAATCTCAGGACTATAACTCTGAGATAACTTTGTCCGTGAACCAAACGATTTCTTAAAATATAATAAATTTAACTTTTGATCTTGAAGATTTACCCATTATCACTATAACAAAAATAACTTTTAGCGGCAATAAGTTGACACATTAATAAAGAGTGACAAAGTTTTTACTGATATTAATTTAGTGTTATTTAGATTCAATGTCGCTAAAGTCTTTATATACATATAAAAAGAGTATTAATTATCGCTAAAAATCTCTATTTAGCAATAATTACTAATAAATTACCGTTAAAATGATGGGTTGTTTTTAATATAGCGTACACATCTGACAATCACACTGTAGATATAATAAAGAAATGTAAAATTGAAGTTTAATTCCCTATAATTTTTTAAATAAATTCATATACAAAAAGCCCTACAAAAATCAATTGACTTAGTCTTAATTACATGTGATAAAAAAAATTACTTGGTAAAAGTATTAGTAACTTATTTTATTTATATGAAAGTGATTATGGATTAATCTATGTCTATCCCAAGTTAGGATTCAAAATTTATTGTTAACAATGTTAAAATAAAAATGATATTTCTTCTTTGACATTAGTGTCTTGTCTTGTCCTATTGAATATATGATATAATTGGAACAATAATAATGTGTTTGACCAATATACTTTCATTGGTAATTTGTTTATTTTAGGACCAATAATTGAATTTTTATTGCACAATAAAAAAAATTAATATAATTATGCATGAAGCTATCATAGATTATAAAATAAGAATCAATATAAGCATACGATATCGTCATTCGTCATCTATTCAGTCCTTAATTAATAAATTTGTTAATATTAAACGCGTTCTAAGTATTTTATTCACGTTCATTAAATTTAAGAATGAATATAAATAAAAGGCTCCAACAATGAGTATATTTTGTTTTGTATTATGTGTTTAGTATCTGTTAATTAATTTAAATTTATATCGTGTAAAGTTTATCAAATACTATTTTAGAAAATGTAAAAACTGAGAGACAGAAAATCGACAGATAATATCTATCCAAAAATGAGGAAAATACACCACCAAGTCCGTTGAAAATTGATAAAGTGTTAAAAAGTCGACAAACAGATGTAAATGTTTTTCAAAAAAAATAAATTATATATATATTTTAAAGAAAGATGACATAATCTTTCGGGTTTTTGATTATTATCATTTTTTACATAAATTGACGAATGCAATGCCCACGATGTACAATCGATTAATTTACCTTTAAAATTAATTCTGTGTATCGATTTTGACTCTCAATTTTAGTGCAAGTTTTAGTAGCGCTAGGATCGAGCACTCCTCACTTAAAAAAAATTATCATATCAAAAGCTCAAATAAAAACCTTTGTTTCAGGTGTGGAGGAACTCATTCGACACACACAATTTCCGTTGCTTACCGAACCCTAAATAAAAAGATATGGAAATCAAAAATCGAAAATAACTTTTTTTCAGATAGAAGTATTATCTTACCCTTCTTTATCAATATTGTTATTATTAGTACTTGTTAGTTCCTTTGCTTTGGTTACGACATTATATGTGTTATTGTTTCTCTACTTCTCTTTTTTATTATATTCAGCGTAACTACTTCACTACTGTATTCTTCTTTTCATATTAATTTTATCATATTTTGTCTAAACCAAAAATATATCATAATAGAAATAAAAAATATTTATACACCACACTTCTCAGACTCGATAACTTAATAATTTACACTCAATATGAATTGATTTTAGGGAAATGGATTGATTTAACACTTCCTTAGGAATTTGTATTTTTGTACATGATAGAAACCTAAGTTGACACGTTAACTTTTTTTGTTTTTTTTTTTGGTACTAAACTTAGTACTTAATTTCCACTGGGTAAAGACTAAATTATTATTATTTTTTATGATATATTAAATCAATAAAGGATCAAGTCAGAAACATGGGCCAAAAAATTTAGTGATTAAAAAGCTGCTAATTAGTAAGTGTAGTTTGTTTCATCCAATAAAAAAATTTCTTTTTTTTTTAACAACTATCAACTTTATTTTGACCTTCTCTTTTAAGATGTAACTAATTAGAAAAAGTGGGATTTTCATTGGATTTTGAAATAAAATTTAAAAAGTTTATAAGAATTTTATGTGATTAATTTAACTATATTTAATAAACACTTGAGAATATAATAACCTTTTTTTTTCTTCCAAAAATTGAACAGAAAGCGTTAAATATATAAAAATATTTTATCATGTGTTAGATGCTTAATCAGAACATATCATGGTTAATACTAAGTTTAATTTAACTATATTTAATAAACACTTGAGAATATATTAAATTTTTTTTCTTCCAAAAATTGAATAGAAAGCGTTAAATATATAATATTTTATCGTGTGTTAGGTGCTTAATCAGAACATATCATGGTTAATACTAAGTAAAGTAATTATCAATTTTTTAACCATAGTTTAAATCAAGAAAAGATCAAGTCAAATCATGGGCCATTTTTTTTTTAGAAGAAAACAAAAAATTGTTTTGTTTAAATGATCTCTTTTAAGATGTACTAAGTAAGTAAAAAAGGGGGATTTTCATTGGATTTTGTAGGAAAAAAAGGTTGTAATTAAAAAGGGTGACAATTCAAAAAAAAAAAAGAACATTGATAAGTCAATCAATAAAGTGAATATTAATAATCATTATCATAAGTCACTGTAAAAAATCTCATACTTGATAAGGTGTTAGCAGACAATCTATTCATTTTATTATGTTTGGTCATTTGTTGAGAGACATGTCAAACCTTTAAAAAGAAAAAAAATATTGAAGAAATTAAAAACCATAAGTAATTAGATGAACTATTTTGAGTTTTTTTTATTTTTCAAAAAATAAAGAAATTGTATTTTGTTTTTCAAAATTGGCCAAGCTAAGACTTAAAAGATAAAGTTTAATTTATAGAGTGGTGGTTAAATAAACAATGATGTTTGAGTGGAGTTTTTGTCCTTTACGAATTCACACATTCAAAAAATATGAATTACGTAATTGAAGATACTGACTCCGACCAAGATGAGAGATATGATAAGTCTGAAGATATTTCTGAAATAAGATAGGAGTGATGCTCGTACATGATGGACAAGATGAGAGAAGCAATGGCTGATCGAGACAGTTTAGGCATGTTACAAAAAGTTGCCCTAATATCTGCTCCAACGAGAAGGTGTGAAATGTTAGAGAGAGATGATTAAATTTGACCTAACATATATATAACACTCCTGCCGCTGATTGAAGACACAATCTTAGATAAGAGGGTATGAAGATCGAAAATTAGCAAGCAGTCTTGTTATATTTTAACATGATTATTTTTTACTAATATATATTTTTATATATTTTTTAGTGAAACCATGAGGCACTTACATTCCACATGAGCATCCTTTTTAAGTGTGTATAAATGGCTAATAATTTTTGTTAGGTAGGTGTAGTATTCTACTAATGTTATATAATTGACTCATGTAAATAAATCTAATTAAGATAAGCTCTAGAAAAATTGGAGTCTACCTAGAAATTATTAGCCTATTGTTTGGAACATGTCAAAATAATTTATGTGATCCCAACTAATTAGCCGTCAATTAGTCAATTAATTAACTTTATTTTATATCAAACTTATGAAACTCTTGGGGATTTCTTGAAGTTTAAGAGAAAGACTACTTACTTAAACAAACCCAAAAGTCTATGCATTATTATAAATCGTTATATGTATCTGGTTCAAGTTTTGAGTATAGAAAAAACTTGTAATGAAATATATTTATGAATAAAATTATTTTTTCCATATTTAAAACATAGATTCAAAATCTTAAAACTTCATTAAATATTTACTTTTTTTTTTTATAATTATATTTTAAATATCACCTCAATGAAAAATTGTAGTTCCATCAAAGAGCGTAATTTTCTCCTTATGATAGCTTAATCGATGATTCACACAATTATTCAGTTATTAGTAACATAATGATACCATACATATCGAATTATGACTGGACGCTATTAAAGTCAAATTTGAATTAAAAATAACCTATCTATTGAGCGATTCATAATCTGAATTAATCGAACCAGTATATAAGAAAATCCAATTAACTACCACTTTTTTTTTCTTTACAAGAGCTAGAGTTCAGCAAAAGTAAGTTAAAAATAGGTCTGTCCTTTTGACTTTGTAATTATAAATATATGACTCAAAAAAATTCAAATTTTCTTCTTTTTTACTGTTTTAAACCCCACCCCCTACCCCCACCCCACCCCTACTCCCACCAACCCAAAGTCACCTCTTATTATTTAATATAAATATTAGCTATAACATAGAAACTCTTGTCCATTTGTCTATATATCTAACAAAAAAAAAAAATACTTTTAGTGTGTTTTTACAAAAGAAAAAATGGGAAGAGCTCCATGTTGTGATAAAGCAAATGTAAAAAGAGGTCCATGGTCTCCAGAAGAAGATGCAAAGCTTAAAGATTTTATTCATAAATTTGGTACTGCTGGTAATTGGATTGCACTTCCTCAAAAAGCAGGTAATTATTATCTGTCTATCGGAAACAGTCTTTCTATTCTGTAAAGGTAGGGATAAAGTTACTTACATGTTATAATTGTAAGTGCTTTAGACCTATTTATGTGATTATGTCGGAAAATTGTTTTTTTCGATGGTATTAATTGTTTGAATATTTTTTTTTTCAGGACTAAGGAGATGTGGAAAAAGTTGTAGATTGAGATGGCTAAATTATTTAAGGCCTAATATAAAGCATGGTGATTTTTCTGATGATGAAGATAGAGTTATTTGCAACTTATATGCCAATATTGGAAGCAGGTAATTTATTTATTTTGCTAATTTAGGTTTCTATGATGATTTTGAGACTTTTAAAAAAAAAAATTAAAATTGTTCCCACTAAAAATGGGAAAAAAAAAGAACCTGAATTAATGTGAAAAGGGAAAAAAAATATGTATATAAATTTAAATTAGGGTTCAGAAAGAAATGCAATTAGTTTGTTGGATTTTTTAATTAAAGATTCTTCCATTTTTAGACAATTTTTTTCTGCATGCATGACAGGGTTTAGATCTAAGATAAAATCTTTATTTATTTGATTTATTTCAACCCCCCCACCCCCACCCCACCTTCTCTTAGTGTTTATGTTTACGAGAGATTTGATTTTATAATCCGTTATATGTAAATATGATGATTTTTAGAGAATATCGTTAATTTATTTATTTTTTGACATGTATAATTATGTTGGTAGGTGGTCAATTATAGCGGCGCAATTACCTGGAAGAACAGACAATGATATCAAGAATTATTGGAACACGAAGCTGAAGAAAAAGCTCATGGGATTAATAATACCTAATAACAATTCTTCTTCTTATAATAATAATAATAATTACCAAAAAAAATTACCATATTTTCCATCAACTTCTCTTCATCAAGCCCAACAAAATCTTGGGCCTTTTATTACAGGCCCAGAACAGCCCATTATCATTCCATCAGCCCAACAAAACAATTTGTTCACCAATAATAACAACAACTTGATGATGATAGCCAATAATTTGCAAAATTATCCAAATTTTGGTGCTACAAATTATAATTTGCAAAATTATCCAAATTTTGGAGAAGTTGCAAGTTGTTCTTCATCAGATGGAAGCCAAATGAGTTTTGGTACTAATAAAGATATTATTAATATTAAAAGAGAAGAAATTATGAGTTTTGGTGGTCATCATGATGGTGCTATTTATGAAGAAATTAATAACCAACAATTTAATTTTGGTTATTTTGGAAATACTATGCAGGAGATTGCTACAAGTTGTTGTACCAATGGCAATAGTGGTAGTACTACCAATAGTAGTAATAATTTTTTGTTGTACAATAATGATGAAAATTGTAACAAGTCAAATGAGATAGGGATGTTTTATTACTAAAAAAAATGTAAAGTACAATTATGGAAGATTTGATAGTTGTTGTGTTGGGGTATGGGGTTATTGCCAAGTAGATTTTGGGACTTTTTTTTGGGGTTTTGTGTAGCTCTATTTATGTTGGAATTTAATCGAAAAAAAGTTCTTGATTTCATTTCTATCTGTTGTTTGATATTTATCGTGAGATTCTGATTAATTTAAATTTATATGTTAGTAAGATTTTTTTTTCTTCAAACTTGATATATGGTACTTGTTTTGAAAACGTTCTGACTAATTTGATTTGTATAATGCGTCATCGTAAAACTCATTTAATGTTTTGCGTAGCTACTTATTGAATGGAACAAAAAAAGATTCTTGAGTTGATCATTTCGCCTTATTTGATATTTATCGTGAGATTTTGATTAATTTAAATTTATATTACGTAACACTTTACGAAATTTGATGATGATACTTGTTTTAGAGTCATGATTATTTCAATTTGCATTCCGTAGAACTCATTTAATGTTTTATGTAGCTACTTATGTTGGAATTGAATGGAAGAATTGAAAATAAATTTTTTATTTCGTTTCACCTAGTGTTTATTATTTATTTTGATATCTGATTAATTCAAATTGCGTAAAACCTTTTTCTTTCGAACTTGATGTTTGGTATCTATTCAGAAATCATAACAAATTTAATTTACATTTCGTAAAATCGATTTAAGAAAAAGATAATGTTTTTTTTTTCACCAACGGGGCAATTTAGCATATGTTAATTATCTCCATCTTACAAAATATCAATTTAAAGGTATTTTGATGTATAAAGTTTGTAAGGGTGTGTGATGTAAACAACTAGTCTATTCTGATATATAAGAGCGATTAATTTTACGATATAAATTTATAATCTAAATATTACATATAAATAATTTTATCTTTTACACCAAAACAAAAATATAACTCGAGATTTTCACCTATAGATTCAAAAGAAAGATTAAAGAAAAAAAGCTCTCATATTTTTATTAGTTTATTTAGTGTAACAAACTATAGAGATTTAAATAATCTTTGTATGATGAGAATGAGTCATGCATATAGAAAGATAGAAATTAATAATAATACATGGAAATATATATTTGGGGATTTGCATGGTGGTTCAAGATTTGAAAGTGATAAAAATATTAATTAATCAAAATCTCAGTGTTATTTTTTTTATTATTTTAAAATACATAATATTTATTTAATTGATCTCTTATTTTATATACTATTACTATTATTATTATTATTGTTGTTGTTGTTATTATTATTATTATTGTTGTTGTTGTTGTTATTATTATTATTATTGTGTTGATAACAAAAATAATAATAATACTTTTATGCTTATGATATTATTGATTGATCATTGACCATTGTTTTTTGGATAATCAAATATGGGTAAGGGGTCCACATTAAAGTTGACTCTTTGCTTATAAATATCATCTTAGGTAAGCTTAATAATAATTTAATACACTTGGCGAATAATTCCATCTGGCAAATAAATATATTATTTTTATATTTTTAAAACATAATTTCTTGTTGAATTTATTTAACTATTAATACATTTAATTACTTTTTCTCATCTTGTAAAGTTTTGAAAATGATAACTAGTTTTGTTTGACTATCTATTATTGTCCCAAATTTTTGTAGTTTCTAGAAATTACTTCAAAATGTTATCTTGAAGAACCTTTCAAATGATAACAACTTGTGAAGGCATGTTGCATTTTAAAATCACTAGTAGTTGTGACGGCGTGATACGTATTTTTTATTTTTGATCAAAAGATTTAGATTCGAGTCTTGTTGCCTGTTGGATACATAGTCATTGTTATTAGAGAGTGTTTTACTTCTCTGCCTCATAAGAATTTCGTGATGCGAATCCAGATTTAATCAAATTTTACTATAGATATTGAACAATGAGAAACGACAACAATTAATTCAAAGAATGGTTCATTCTTTTTTTTTTCTAACCAGGTGTTTGGAACCTACATTGAAGCTCCGGCTAAATTCGCATTGCGCATTGCATGGTCTATTCAGGCTAACACTCCCATAAGAAAAATTCATATCCAAAACTCGAATCCAAAACCGCTGATTAAGGATGAACGAGTCTCACCACCCTCAATCATCAATTTGCAATTAATTTTCAATCTCAAATCATCAAATTGCAATTAATTTGCTTTTTTTTTTTTTGTCTTGATGGGACAAATTGAGGAGAGAGGCTAGGTCAAAATGAACATAAAAATTTAAGAGATGAAAAAAAATTAATATTATTTGTTTTACCCCTTATTAAAGACCAAGACTGAGCACACAAAAGTAAAAAGGAAAAAAAATAGTTTACTATTATTTTCTACTCTAATTATTCTTTACTTATTACAAAATAATTAATATTTAATTACCAACTTGTGTTTCACTAGCTAATTTGACCAACAATGTGAAAATAATTGACAATATGAGAAAGAAAGGTGAAGAATTTCAAAGCTTCAACAAATTCAAAATATATTATATATCGAACTGTTTTTAAAATTTAAATAATCATATATGATTAGTAAGGTTTTATCTCAATTTTATCTATCATGTTATCACGAATATGAAATAAAATAATTTATTATTAGATACATTTCTTGTTGATTCATATATAAGACTTTCGATTAAAATTCAAAATATTTTAATTATCCGATCAGAATCCATATCGGTGAGCTTTATGTGTTGTATATGTATCTCAATCAATAAATTAAGTTCTTATGATGTTTATGTTAATTCTAAAAGTCAATTTTCAATAAATAAATTATAATTTAATAGGTAGCTAACTAAGACAATTTTAAAAGAGCATTTTAACAAGTTATAGCATAACACTATTTTTTAAAAATTATTTTTTATCACTTATTTCCATTTTTTAGTTTTCTTTTCTAACCATGAACAATTATTATTAATTTTAAATAAATTGTATCAATCTAATATTTAATTTCTCTCATTTTTATTAAAACACGTGTTTATCAACCATTTTTATCATAACAATTAAGTAATTGACAGATTAATAATTATGAAAGTTTCATGTTCAATTCTTAATATAAAAAAAACGCTTAGTAATTTCTTTTTATGCAAGTCTTAATAGACAAACGAACTAATCAAATACCTTATAAAATTAGTTAACGTATTATATAATTATTAAAAAAATTGTACCATGACCTAGCTTTTCCATAGGAAAACCTATATTTAAAGTCATATTTTAAATATAATAAATATACATATATTTTCTCATCTTATCTTATATAAAATACAAGGATTTTTTTAATTTTATTTTTAATCTAAAGATGACAATTAATCGTTCAAAAAATCATATAGGTACAGCATGACGTGCCATGACCTAATACGATACAAATCTTTAAAGGATAAAAAGTTATAAGAGTTTAAAAAAAAAACAAAAAACATATGACAACAATTTGTTTTGTGGCTCGATGAATATAATTTTAGTGACAATAAAGAAAGAAAAAAAGAATATTGACAGGTGAAGGAATCACTTGTGATTGTAGCTCGGATTCTGACTCAAAGGCGTTCGATTATAGTTTTATATATGATAATTTTGTATGTTAGCTTTTTAAATAAATATAACGATCGATCATACGAATCGATGATTTTACCGATATTAATTCGAATTATTATAACAAAATTATTGTAATCAGCTTGATAAAATGTAATCTCGAGATATTTAGTTAATTTTATCTATTACGATTTTAAATAATCAGAATAAATCACATCTAGCATTTTTATTTTGAAGTAAAACACTACTCCTTTTATCTCGTAGCATATTTTTCTTTTCAATTTATCGCAAAGAAGAATGTTCAGCTTTCCTTAAACTTGATAATAAATTTAAAATTCTTCTTTCATTCTTAATAAAAAAAAATTAATGACGAATTCAAAATTTGTTTTAGAACCATAAATTTTAAAACTTTTTTAATCTTAAACTTTTTATCAAGTCAATCGGATAAAGTAATTTTCACAAATTCACTAGCAAATATGATGAACAGACAATAATTATTACTTTTTATTTTTATTTCACCAACGTGTTATCATAAAATTGTTGAGATTTCTTTACCCTTAATAAAAAAAAAAACCAAGAGTCCTTCTGAAATAAAAAGAAAAAAACTATTGAAAGCGTCTGCTCTAAAAATATACTTTTTGATAAGTAAATTCATATTCAATCGAATCCCAATACACGATTTTAGTCCTAGTGAACCAATCGGAAAAGATTTAACTAAAATCGCCCTTAAAAACATTTTTTTTAATACATAAATCTATATCTAATCAAGCTTCAATACGAATATCAGATAATAAATACTCTGTATATTGTCATTATAAGAGAATGTCTTTTCTAAGTGAAGTGTAAAAGGTCAAAAGTTGTGTGGAAAAAATTTAACTGACAAAAACTGACATTAGTCATATATGAATGAAATATATGTAAAAAAATGAGTGAATTTTATGAATTTTATATAAATTGTGATTGAACAGTGTATATATATAAATATATCTTTGAATTTTATCTTGTCATCAACAATCATAATGTGACACATAAAACTCTGAGAAAATTTTGCCTAAAGATAGAAGCATAAAATTCTCTCATTCATTAAATTTAGCAAATCTATATTCCTCAGAGTTCAGATCTCTTTTTTTACCATATGATAAAATTTAAAATAAGAGGTCTAAGAAAGTTATTATTTTGTCTCAAAATATTTATCACGTCTAATCTTTTAGTTATTAAATTTAAATACTAAAAATTATACGAAGAGTATTATAAATTGTTGTTCTTCTCATATCGAAAAATATATTCTTAAAATATCCATCAGAATTTATGTAGTTTGATTTTCGATAAATGAAACGTTACATGTATTTTGAGACGAAAAAAGTATTTTATGTTACTACTATTTCCTCTGTCCCTCAATTTATAAATCATTGTTTAAATTCTAGAATCGAGATTTCAAACAATTTTATAAAATAAGATATGTATATTTGTAAACTACGTAATTTTTATTTTTAATTATAAATGCATTTTTTTAAAAGAAAAAAAAAGGCCAAAGTGTCAAATCAAGTTATAAAGACTACAAAATTCTGAAAAAGTATCGAAACACCACAATATATGAAGGATAAAAGAAACGAGCACGACATGTAGTATATATGTACTAGAAATATATATATATATATATATATATATATATATATATATATATATATATATATATATATATATATATATATATATATATACTTTTTTTATCGATTTTCAGTTTTTGAATTACGAATAAAATATTATGTTAAAAATATTTTTTGAATTAGGTTAACTTGATTCTAATATCAAAATTAATGATTTTGATATGATAAATATAAAAATGACATATGATCTTTTGAGTCGCGACTTATTGTCTTTATTTGTATATCGATTAATTTATTATATATGGAGTGAATTGCAATTACAAAGAGATCTAATAAATAAAATATTTCACACTTTATATTATTGTGTTCGTTGGGTATGCAAAAAAATTCTCATATTAATCGACGAAAAGAAAAGAGAGTTTTAAATATAAGAAATACGAATACTTTCACGTGAAAGCCTCTAAGGCAAAATAACGTGAAGTTTGTTTGAAATAGATAATATCACATTATTTCAAATTTAAAATATTCTTAAATAGTCTGTTAAATTCAATAACTGATATCAAAATTAATAATTTGAAGAAAATATTATGAAAATGACAGAGTGATAATAATGTAGGGCTCGATTTACTGTCTTTGCACGTCTACGAGTCGATTTACCATCTTTTATCTTGTTAACTACCACTACAAAGATTCTGAAAAGTATGGAAGCATCACAAAACATGAAGGATAAAAACCGAGAATATTATTATTATTTTTACTTTATGGTTTCCAAAAAACATTATTTTAAAAAAATAATGATCAAAATTTTGCAGAGATATTTGTTATAGGCAAGGATAGGACGTAGAGTTTATGTAGAAGAACATAGAATTTAATAGTTTTTAACTTAAATAATATATTTGTCCTTAAAAAATAATTAATATGTATAAATTACATAATATTAATTTAAAATTCATTCATTCGAATATTTTTTTATATATATTTTAAATATTGAATTCGTATCTCTCTTTTCTCCCTTTTCTTCATCTTTTTTAATGTAAGAATAGAAATTCCCAAGTCTCAATGCAAATAACGGATAGTGGACACTGGATGGAAAATCAATAAATAATAATCGAGAAAATAGTTATTTCGTATTTTCTACACATGATTTGGAAAACATTTTTAAAAAATGAAATAGAACATTTTATAGCCACCCATCAAATAATAACTCGCAAATGTACATAGTGTAATGTTAATATTTAATACAAAATTAATGTATAGTTTTCATACATTGACTAGCAAATGTAATTATTTTTTATCGAAGGACCAAATGTAAATTACTGCAACGTGAGCTTTAACTAATTATTTGGTTCGCGAATAAAATTATCCCGAGATAATAATCTTAAGACAAATTTATCCATATCCTAAGTGGGGATTTAACTAAATCAAACTTTGAGGTATAAATTTATCCAGGGAATAGTTATTAGTCAGAGGTGAAATTCTTGAATTTATAAAAGACAAACAACTGCGAAACATAAGCAAAGGTACCACAACGACAACATATCAAGTATAGATTCACAAATGGATAGAGAAGTACGCAAATATTATCCCTATCTTGGCAAGTTTGAGAGGTTTCCGTTAAATCTCAAATCATAGAAAATTTTAACAGAAGCAAGACATATACAAATATAGTAGAGATAGGTATGTTTATAAATATTTTTGATCGAGCGATCAAAAGCGTAACTTCCTTTTGAAATAATGTAGCTGTAGGCCCATTAGTGCTTCAATGATTGAAGTTTTTCTTATTCAATTTTTATTTGTAAGTTACATCCAATCTATTATTTTGAACACAGTATACATCTCTTGTTTTTACATTAGACAGATAAAAAACTTTTTGGCCTAAAACATGGCGCAGAATTCATTCACTAGCAGATTAAACACAGCGCGAAAATGTTCATTTCTGGAAAACACTCTCTTCAAATCGATCTCTGAGTTGATCAAGACTCGTGATAGAAGCCTCGAGTGCTCCTGCACCAAGAATAAATCGTGTATTTAGGGATCATATGGACAAGAACACGTCGTGACAGAAAATTTCAGAAGGAAATAGGCATTGTAACAACAAACAAGTTACTCGTCTTCCTACAATGGAGATATTTAGCACGAAGGTACAGCCTCGACTAAAAGATGCATAACATGGCCACCGAAATTATATAGTAAAAATCACTGGTTAAGGGAATTGAGGAAAAAGTTTAATCTAATGCAGGGTCTGCAAATGCGCCTTAACATGTCTAATAAGTACTCAATAAGAATGTAAAATATGAAAAAAGTATACCAAAACCTGAGTACATGTCATTGCATCAAGCTCCTGATAACCTCTAAAGTTTAAACGCTTTTAACACTATTTAGTTGTAAGTAATATGAACTCTCGACAACATTTTAGCACGAGATAGTTCTTTATTAGTTAACATGAGCGCGCACACATGCATTGTATATCTGTATTAATCATCAATACGGTTAATCAAGTAAAATCACATGCAAGGTCTGGGAAGGGTAGACTGTACGCTGACTTAGCCCCTATCTTATTACTAACCCCTCAAAGATTGGTTCTCCACACCAAGCACCAAACTAAATGAAAAAACGACAAGAAAAAACATAGATATGACAGGTTCCCTTCTGTAAGGGTAGTAGGTTACGTCATTTCTATGTTTTCCTCTTTTCGGTGCATTCAAGGCCCAACCACATAAACCAATAAAATGTCTCTCAGTTTCACCTAAAAAAGTTGCACATCACCAAGAAGAAAGTGAGAGCCTTAACCTAGGTTGTGTTATCAAAATGAAATTTTAAAATTTTTGAAAAAATTAAGGCTTCTCGTAGCAATAAAATATAGCTATCAAAATAATGAGAAAAGACTTACCTGAACTAAGAAGCAGAACCAGCAGCGTCTTTGATAATTTTCGTGTCAAAGATCTCGATCCAATAGCCATCAGGATCTTTAATAAATGCAATACCTTTCATTTTTCCTGCAAATATGTTTACCTTAATTAGGAGATGAACTAAAAGACATGCAAAGATCAGCTGATTATATGAAATCGAAAAGAGATCAAAGCCCTTCCAGTCTAGTATCTGTCAGAAAATAGACAGAATGGAATCCAATTAAGAACAATAGAAGACGAGGTAATGATTAATTAATTCAGAATGTGCTAGACAGGGAAAATCCAATAATCTTTTTTGAAAATGGAAAATCCAATAATCTTTGAACTCAAGCATCTAAACTACAAGAAGATCACTACAGAAACAGAGATCTAATCTTCTCTTGCTTAACGTTTAATTGTGTTTTTTTTTTGACAAGTTCTTACGGTTTCATTTAAGGTTTGTTGATTAATTGGAAACTTTAGTGACATTATTTTATTTGTTTAATCAAACTGAGTATAAGATACTCAATCAAAGATTAACAGTTTCACAAAAATAATACTCTTAAAACGGTATGCGGAATGGGATAAACAAAGTTATCCCATGGATTGGGATATAGGACTTATCCCATCATAATAGTGTAAATGGTGGGATAAATAATCCCGAGATTAATTAATATCCCTGACCAAAAGCAGGATAAGAATAATCCTGCATTCTATATTGGAATTTTTATTCCTTACCCCTCAAAACAAACGGCCCCTTAAACCCTTCACTTGGGAGCTTCCAATCATATATCTGGTAACTGGTTGCTTTTGTTTTTGGTAGTCGGTCACTTTCTCAACTATTTCTTATTCTTGATCTTTTCTATGTTCACATTGGTCAAGAGGTCCCAAACATGACAATCAGAGTCCATTGAGCTAGCCCGACTCCTTTTTTTATTTTAAGCTTGCTCTTTTATATTACTCTTATCCACTTAATCTCATATCAATTTATCACTTTTTCAAAAAAGTGTAGTAGCCGCTGGCAATAACTTTGTTATAAATAACCAGAGTACGAGAAGGATCATCCTTACAAGGCATGAGCCATATAGGCTTTACTATTTTAATCTTACGAGACCACCGTCATCTGTCCAGTTAACCCCTCCATTAGTTTATATCAGGGATTATCTTAGATTTTATTTAGCAACCTCTCTTAAATCACACCACATCTAGATTATTCTTGTGTGAGTTCTCGTTCTCTCTTGGATTTGATTGAGTACAATCTAATTGGTGTCAAGTTATATTTGATTGTTCTTGATGTTAACTGATTGTGCTCTAATTGTTTGAATTCCCCTTTCTTTCTAGCTATCTTTGATTAGAGTTTTTAATAAGAATTTCAAGTTTAACTAATTCATAGAAAAAATCTTGCTATTTCCCCTATCTGAACCCTAAGCTTCTATCCTTAATCTCTTGTTGATACAATACTGTGTTCTTGGGTCCATTTTGTATCACCTTCTGTTAAATGCTCTACACCTTTTGGATATGTTGGGGTGGAGTGAATGTTATTTGATATTTCAGAAAGTTAGATAAGAATGTGGTTTCTCAAGCCAGTTCAGAAACAAAATATCGAGCCACGACCAAGGTAAGTTGCAAATTATAACGATTAAACAACTATTTCAAAAACAGAAGTTAGACTAGTCAAATGAAACTTGTTTTAATCGGATACACTTCATAGTGGTTTCTCAATCCAGTTCAGAAACAAAATATCAAGCCACGATCATGGTAAGTTGAAAATTATAATGATCAAACAACTATTCCTAGAACTGAAGTTAGACTAGTAAAATGACACATGTTATAATCAGATACTTTTCATATTTACATCTAATTAAATATTTCATGAAAAGACCCAAGCACATAAAACTCATCCATTTATCAAAAATACCTCCAGGAGGCATTATTGATAAGTTTGTGAAATCAAGTAAATAATCATCCTGCAAATATTTCACCAAGTCTATTGCTTGTCCACACCATTGTATATATGACAAATTAGGTGTATACAACTTGTACTAGAATCCCACAATGGTGAAATAAGATAGTTCAACTGATCCGCTTGGTTGGGTTATAGCACATGTTCTTGACAAGATTTGAAGTAAAGAGGGTTCAACTTATCAAGTATATGCTACTTTTTCAAGAAATTAACAGAATCAGTCTATATATTATTATTTTTTGCATAGTAAATACAAATGACAGATCAGTGTATGTTCATGTCTACAGGGATAGAGTGGGGGATGCCAGATAATATAAAGCTTGCACTAGGGTGGGTGATGACAGGGCCAGAGATTGATGAAGGAACGGAGGCATTTCCTATATGATAATTTTGGACAATTTGTGTTGAAAGCTAAGTTGCGGACTCTTCACTTTCAGTGCTGCATCTGTGGCGACACGTACTTCTACCAACATTGATTCGAGAAATAAGGGACAAAAGCTAGGGTGAAACAATAATTAGGCATATGTTTTTTTATCGTTAGGGTGCTTTAAAGATATTAACAGGTCAATATCACTGTTGAATGTGCAATGAACTCAAGAAGTCTATCATGACTTCTATCTCATTTGCAATAGTCACGTTACACCCAAAAACAATAAAGAGATGCATGTGTACTCAATAATTTCAGAGTTGAACTTGCTCTCGGTGCATTCCTTCCCTTCCAAATAGTCCACCATAATTTAGGCATATTCTTATAACTCTGTTTTTTAGATATTTGAATTATTTTTAGCCGAATCCCCACACCTGGGCCGTAACCATACCTAGATCCGTACCCCCAAATCCTAAAATTTAGATCATGAGGGATACGACCTTTAGATTTGCACCAGTATGGTACATCCGAGTCCGAGCAATTTAGGTTAAAAGAAATCTTAGGTTCTTTGAAGGGGAAAATAGCATTTATTTGTTCATAAAATACAAACGTTGTCAATGATCTAGATAAAGCACTAGAATACTTTAATTTCTTAATACTTGAGAAAGAAAGAAAGAAAGAAGTACTCTTTAAAACTGGTAAGATAACCAAGAAAGGATCTTACAGACCAATAGCAGGCACGTGAACAAATACATAAGATAAGATAAGATAAGATAAGGAGAGTATTTATGAGTGAGAAAGGTTGAATTTCACTTCTCATAGCTAGGAGGCCTACTATAACAATGAAATTATCCATCAAAGCTCAAATAATCGAAAGTCAGAAAAGTATTTCTTTAGTGATGCATAGACAAGTCTAATTCACTTGCTAAGCTAGCATTTTCATACAAATATCGTCTCAAAGAGGCCTATAAAGTAAGGTTTAATTACCGTCAAGAGGTTTCTTTACAAACTCTACTCCCAGACTTTCAAATCTCTCACAAGCCTTGTAGACATCATCAACAGTAACACCTATGTGTCCTGAAAGAGGAGGAAACAAGTCAACCAACACCAAATAGGAATTGTAAAATCTACAATGACATGCTCTAGATGCTCATAGAATTGCCGTTAGATACAAAGTAGTGAGTATCAGAAGTTAATGAAAATAGGCAGTCAAGAACTTTCAAGTGCACAGCGTTTGAACTTCATATAGCTACATAGCTTGTAACATATTTGTCAATAAAACTGGGCTGGACACTTGTAATGTACAAAATGGCCTACATTCATCACAATTTTGGCAAAGGCTTTACTTTTCCATCCCAATAAATGACACGTATCCTTCATCTACCATGAACCATCTCAATTGAGTTGACCTTCATATAGCTAATTTCAAGTGCACAACTTTTGAACTTCATATAGCTACTTCTTTACAAGGCAAAGTCTTTAATTTCAAAGAAGTCAAATTTTGAACAAAATTACTCCACTTTTCACACAATTGAAGTGTTATTCAAAACAAATTCAAACGTAACTAGTACAATATCCTTCAACTTATCTATACCGATCTCCAGACTTGCCAGATGGAACTAGCTAAAAAGGGACAGAGAGAGAATGCCTTCTCTAAAATGGATTCCAGAAATCAACAAGTCACCTATCTCATATGATATGTTCTTGAGAAACACAGCATTTTTTATAAGAATTATTTTCTTCATTTCAAATTGACAACTTGCTTTTGTTGTTCACCGGCCTAAAACGGAATCTTCACCTTTTCTCTTCTTTTTTCCTTTGATAAAGTGTACCATCACGTTTTATCATACACAGTCCAACACTTACCTGCCCTTGCCATTTACCTACCAAACATTTAAATTAACAGAAATTTATCGATTTCTCCCATATGTGAGCCTAACTGTCAGAAGGTTCGTCTAAAAACGAATTCACTGAGATATCTAATTGAGTGAAAGGAAAGAAAGAACTATTGCCACTTTACTTCAAGACACAACAAGGTTAAGGTTTACTGCAGAAGTAAATCAATGAGGTATAGAGGGACAGAAAATGAAGACAAACAAAGAAGCTCTCTAAACTCTAGCAAACAAAATTTTCAAATGTGCAAATTACATACCAAAGCCACGTGGTTCTGAATTTCCATTGTGGTAACCTGTAAAATTAGGGTCACTCTCAGTACCCCAGTTGCTGCGAATAGAATTTTAGAAACTATGAGTCACCAGTTAGCAAGAAAATAGCAAATAGCATAGAGGCACCATATACACAATAGAGCTCTTACTGTGTAAGCTCTATTGTAGCTTTCTGACTAAAGGTCCAAGCAGTACGTTCAACTGGATCACTGGGTGCTGATGCTGTATCCTATACCACCCGTAAGCAAATGCAAGTGATATGAATTTAAAAATTTGTCTGGGGAAGTATATCCAAAAGGAAAGAAGATAAAACAGTATTCTAAACACAGTTATCAGAAACTTACCTCATACCCCATGAAGTATAAGCTGAACTTCATCTCAGGGAAATCCAATCTCTTGAGCAAGCTGTAATGGACAAGGCATAAATCACACTCCTTTCGATTTCCTTTTTAGTCCATTTCAAAAAGAATGTCTCTTTCCTTTTTGACAACTCTTCAATCGACATGACATGTTAAACCACAAGATTAAAAATTACATTTTGGTACATTCTAAACAACTTGTTTGGATGCTTGTTACTTGTTGTATTGTATTGTGTTGCTAGCTTAAATGCAATGTTCATTTCGATTGTTATTTAAATTTCATTACATCATATGGTAAAATTCATTTTTAGGTCCCAACGAAAAGTCTCATTTTGTATAACAACCGACTTGGCGTGATCGCGGCTTTATCTCTTTTTTCTTTTGTCATACTGTCTTTAAGTATTATTATATCATTTAACCTTTTTATAATAGTTCTACCTCATTCCCTACTTTACTTGAAGGATAATCCTTCAAATTGTTGATGTTTCAAGTTATATAACAACGAAAAGCGATACAATCTATACGATACAGTATAAAACAATACTTAACAACCATCCAAACAGAGAACACAGGCAAAAAAACATGCAAAATAGATAGAAGACTTACGACATGCCCAACACTTTGGAGTAGAATTCAAGACTCACTTTGGGATCCTTGATTCTAAACATCTAAATTCAAAAAACAAAAAACAAAAAGGGGTCACTAACACAAATCCAAAAAATCATTTACTCAGTATCTACAGTTCCAAAATTTTGGGGCTTACAGTTTGCTGCAAAAAGTAACCTTTAGTTGCTTCATCAAGGGTAGCATGAAGACCCGGATTGTTAGAAGGAGAATCCTTCGAATCTGAAGCCATTGATGATGATATAAACCTAGAAAAATTAGTAATCTGCAAAAAAACATAAATGGGTATCAGAAAAATTATAATTTTTTTACAAAAATTGAACCAATTTTTTTGTTCTTTTTGGAATCAAGATATGATATGGGTATTGGACCTTAGGTTTGATAGTGAAGAAAGAAGGTTTTGGAGATGAAAATGGTGATAAGGAAGGTTTATTAATGGTTGAATTAAGCAAAGAGAGTAAAGAGAAGGCTGCTCTAGGAAGTGAAGCAGCCATTTTTGGGGCTGAAGAAATACAGAAAAAAGCTAAATCTCACCTGTTTGAACTTTCTTCACCACTGTGATTGGCTTTGGAGAATTTATGTAGTTTATAATGGAGTTTAATCCAAACTTTAAATCTCACTAGTTTTTAATTTAACGAACAAATTATATATTTTTACGAGTTTATGATATTACGAATTTTACTAAAATTTAAAAGTATACATATATCTAGTATCTCAGATGTAATTCATTAGTGATTTTTAAAAAAATAGATTCATTTGTATATGACTCTCTAGCTCGCTTTTCTTTTCTTTCCCTCACCTCCTCTCTTGTTCGCATTTCTTCTTATGTATCTATATATATTTAGGGCCCGTTTGGCCATAAATTTTGCTAAGTCAAACTTGGAAAAAACTTGACAAATTTTGTTTGTCCATACACTTGTCTATTATTTGGCAAAATTTTTTGGCAAATTTTTCAAATTCCCAAATACTAGAAAAAACTAGTATTTGGGCCAAATTTCATTATTTGGAAAGTTTTAGAAATTCAATTTTTACCCTTAACTTTTTATTTTACAAAAATAATATATTTATTGACACCAACCAATAATTTTTTACGTGAACACCAAAGTAGTGATGAAATATTCAATGAATATGAAAATGATGATATGGTTGTTGATGAAAGTGACGAACTATTGGCTCAGGGTAACAACATCGCTTCATCTTCTCGATCATCTGATTCGGAAATGCAAGCTCATCGAGAAGAGATTGATCATAAAATGTGGGAAGATTATATTAAAGAATAGGTTGAACTCTTTCAGATGAGAAAGCACAGGTTCTTCATTGATTGCAATATTTGTTTCCTTTTGTTTTCTTCTCTTTTTTTCCCCAAATTTATATTAGTTGTATTTTCATTATCATGATTTGTACCAAGACCTTTTCACTATACGAATATTTACGGTAATGATTGTTGTTAATTTGTTGCGGAAGTCATAAATCTTGTTACGTGAGATTTCTATTGTGCTATGTAATACAAATTTATGGTTAGTTTGATAGTTTTAAAAACTTATGGGTATAAATCATATTTCTTAAAAAAATGAAAGATGTTTCTCAAATTCTATGGCCAAACACATGGTAAAATTTCACCCAAATTTTCATCCAAATAATATTTGCCAAAAATATTTGAATATCTATGGCCAAACGCTAGCTTAGTTTGATTTGTATATATATCTCCCTTGTCTCTCTCCATTTTTCGCGTATCTTTCTCTCTAATTCAATTTCAATGTATTTGATAGTAAAAATATATATATTTATGTATATTGAATTGAAATTCGTATAAAATTATTAATTAGTGATATGATATATAA
Source organism: Solanum chilense (assembly GCA_032847665.1). Lineage (NCBI taxonomy): Eukaryota > Viridiplantae > Streptophyta > Magnoliopsida > Solanales > Solanaceae > Solanum > Solanum chilense. The sequence continues at coordinate 53,931,661 of CM064973.1, forward strand.
TTATTTCAAACTAGGTGAAAAATTAATTAATATGAAGAAATAGTGGTTTCAATATCTATTTTTATTTTATTTTTACAAAATTGGGAATAAAGAAAAAGGATTAAGGTGACAAACGAACCCTTATCAATAAGAGAAAATTCATGTGGTCAACCACCTAGGGCCTGTTTGGCCATAGATTTGTAAATAATATTTGGAGAGAAATTTAGCAAATAGTGTTTGTTTATACAATTTGTTATTATTTGACAAATATTCAAATTTCCAATTCTAGAATTTGGGTCAAAAAAACTTATTATTTGAGATCTTTTAAAATTTGAAATTATACACAAAACTTTTATCTTTTGCATAAACATCCACTATAGTAGTTGTTTGCGTTGTATTACATAACTTTTTACGTGAACACCAAAGTAGTGATGAAATATTCAGTGAATATGAAAGTGGTGATGTGGTGGTTGATGAAATTGATGAACAATCGGCTCAGGGTAACAAAGTCACGTGTTTTGTCTACTTTATGATATATGGAATGATGCTTGCAATTCACACTCCAAACTACCACATTACTCCAGTGTAGGGACTTAAATCGTGCTGGTGTTCTTCTACAACTTCTTCTACATAGGCTCCTCCACTTCTTGAATTGAAAAAAGGGATACTATGGCCAAACACATGGTAAAATTCTACCCAAATTTTCACTCAAATAATATTTGCCAAGAGTATTTAGAAATCTATAACCAAACATTAGCTTAAACTACTACGATTTCCCTAAAATGCGCTATGCACCGACCAGGAGACAAAAATTTAATTTGTACATACTAATACCATTAAAAAAAAATAGACTTTACACAAATCTCATAGTGTTAAAAACTAATTACAACATATCCTGCTCCTTTATAAATCACAAAAAATCCATAATTAGACAGAATTCAGGTACATCCCAAAACGATCTAATACATCGTTCTATTATTTTTATACATATCCTAACGTCATGATACACATAATATTGTGGTTTCATATACATCACTCAATGTCTTGATATATCGCATGCGTCTCCATATATTGTGTAAAGTAATGTGTCCGACTAGTACATCGCTTAAAGTAACGTTTTGGTGCATCACGTACGTCCCAATACATTGTAAAGTGGTGTATCCAACCTATATATCGCGTAAAATGATGTATCCGATAGATACATCATGTAAAGTAATGTATCTAACTAGTATATTGCATAAAGGGATTTTTATAATTTTTTTAAATGATAAGAAATTATAAAAAATAAAGTAGAATAAGTTGTGTGTTTATATAATTTTTCCTTGAAAAAAATGAAAAAAGTATGGTAACAGTGTTTAATATGTTCAAGCAAATTATTTGTCTTATTCTTTAAATTACTAATCTCAATTATCTAAGATCATTACTTTTTAAGCAAGTGATGATTTTGTTTTATACCATTAGGTGATGTTTAGTTATTTTTTATTTTTCTTTTGATTAAGGTGTAGGAAATTCACACTAAATTTTTTTAAAAAAATTAGATAACGCGTTATAGAGTCTTTTTGAAAGTAATGACATAAATAAAATTTTAATAAAAAATATATAATAATTCTGCTATCATATCACAATTCATATTAATATACTTAATTGGCGATCTAGAAAAACAATTTCATAGTAAAATATACATTTTTAATTTTATATGTATAACTAAATTAATTGAATACGAAATTAAGAAAGACAGAAGATAACTATAATGGATATTTAAACCGAAACAAAAAAGTTTAATTGACTTAATCACATAGTACTTACCAAATATATTTGAAGTAAGGAATTTTTTAATTTTTTTTTTTTGTATTTTTAGTCCTTAAATAATTGAATCAGATATATTAGATCCTTCAAAACTTTTCATTAATTTAATGAGTGTCAACTTGATGAATTACACTTTTATTATAGAATTCGAAAAAAAATTGATTCACAAAAATTTATTATATGTAATTTTATTATGCATTAATTGTGATTTAACTATTTAACTATTAATATTTTTATAGTTTTCCATTCAATATATGTCAGTGACACTTTCAACACAATTCATCTATTAATATTACTCTATATTTAAAAATATTTTTAATTTTATGAAATAATATAAATGTGACACACTCCTCATGTGAAGGGATAAAAAATACGCATTTTTATTTAATTCAAGAATAAATAAAGTCGATGAACCGATCAAATACTATGAGAATCAAAATCAAAAGTTTACCAATATTACTAGAATTAGAACAAAAGTTGTGGTCAACTACTACTATTTTAAAAATATTGTTTGATCTGCTATAAAATTCAATTAATTTGAATTTTTATCGAAAAATTTCACTTTAAAAATATTTTTTTAAATTAAAAATTCAAAATTTAAATTAAACAGAAATTTAATACTTTTCATTTCATCATAACATTAGTTCAAATTTTAAAGCGTCATAATATGATAGTGGAGGAATTAAATATATTTTGAAGATTTAATATTTACTTGTGAATAATGTGTGAGAAAAAAAAAAGATTAGGTAAGAGGTACATTAGTTTAATTATTTGCTTACTAGTCACGATTCATAAGAAATTGCTTAAATATTAATTTGCTTTGTTCACGACGTGTGTTGAGTATAATAATAATTTTTTTAGAAAAGTCGTTGATGAATATTTTATATTTCATAATTTAAAATTTCGAATATTATATCAATAAGATTTGATCATTATTATGATTTGAAATTCAAGAAATAAAAATAACAATTAATTTGAAAAGAACAAAATAGCTATTTTGTACTTCCTCCGCTTAAAAAATGATGACCTGGTTTGACTTGAAACGGAGTTTAAGTAAAAAAATATTTTTTTTTTAATCTTGTGGTTCTAAATTAGAGTTATGTCAAATGTATCACAATGTCCTTTAATATTGTTGTTTTAAACATGCCACGCGGAAAATTAAAGTTACAATATTGTCAAAAATGGGAAGGAATCATTCTTTTTGAAACAGAAACAATAAAATAGAGTAATTTTTTTAAACCGAGGGAGTAATTTTTTTTTCAATACCCAAAAATTCACACATTTAAATATGAATAATCTTTTTTTTTTCTTAAATATAATTGTTGTCCTTTTGTTATTTACTTCTTGAAGTTGATCAATATTATGATTTGAGATTCAAAAAATAAAAATGACAATTAATTTGAAACGAATAAAGTGTCTATTTGGTACTTCCTTCGCTTAAAAAAAAAATTATTTTGACTTAGAATGTAGTTTAAGCAAAAAAAGAAGATTTTTTAATCTTGTGGTTCTAAATTAAAGTTATGTCAAAGGTATTAAAATATCCTTTAATTTTGTGATCTTAAACATGCCACGTGGAAAGTTATAATTACAACATCGCCAAAAATGAGAAAGGATCATTTTTTTTAATAATCTTTTTTTTCCCCTAAATATAATTGTTGTCCTTTTGTTATTTACTTCTTGAAGTACTAAGTCAATATTCATTAAATCTAAGCATTAAATGTTTGTACTAATAATTGAGTTGATATTTTTTTTTTTTAACTTATAATTTTTTTAAATGTGTTAGCCTGTTTTTTGGTAGTCGTTATATTTCATAGACGTGCACGACATGTCTTACCACAAATAATTAAGACATGATAGATATTGATAGTTAAAGTATATGTTAATTTTAATTTATATTATATAAAATTTATTTAAGATGGAGATTTTTTTTGTAATTTTTTTTCTTTTTTTCATTTTAGAGATTTAAATTTCATACAATTGATAAGGAATGTACATGAAGTGGTGGTTTGATTTATGTTTTGATTTTCTTATGTTGTAAGACATAAATTTAAAAGTAAAAGAGTTTAATATGTCTTAGAATATGAAAATGTAAGAGTTTAAAATATAAATTTGATTGTTAATCCATATTTGACACTTCTAAGAAAATATTTTTTTTTTTTTAACTATACTCTCGTACTCCATTTCTATCAATTTTCAAATCACATATATATTAAATAAAAGTAATGTAACAAACTACACTTAAATATTTATTAGTTTCAAATTCTTTTTCTAAAGTAACAAATAGTAGTATTACTGATCGATGATCGAGAAAAATATTGAAAAAATTATTAAATTTAACATAAATTATTAGTTTCATTTTCGAATTATTGACAAACACTCTCATTGACTAAATTTAGATAATCTCGATCTGCCACATGATCGATGATCGAGAAAAATATTGAAAAAATCATTAAATTTAACATAAATTATTAATTTCATTTTTAAATTATTGACAAACACTTTCACTAACTAAATTTAGATAACCTCGATCTACGACAGGTGAATTGTAATTCTCTTGATGAAGAATCTGGAAAAATGATGAAGACAAACTAATTTAGCTTATTTAGGATATTTCATTCATATCGTAATAATTTGTGTCAAGATTAAGACCTTACATTATTTAAGATAATACTATGATGTACTTCACCTAGAAACTAATAAATCATTATAAATGGTCCAAAGAAAAATAATGCATAAATAATCTTTGACTTTTTCTCTCATATATGACTAGTGTACTCTACAATGGCAAGGATCAATTCTCTAATCTAATCATTGTGATGTGTATATAATTGTTATCTTCATTTTTATATCTGTTTTTACAAATACCCATTTCAATTTTGTCACTGATAAAGCAAAAGGAAGTTGATTTTTGATTGTAATGGAGAAATCTGGTTATGGCCGTGATGGGGTGTACAGATCTCTTAGACCACCTGTGTTTTATCCAAAAGATGAAAATTTATCTATGGTTTCTTTTTTATTCAGAAAGATTTCATCTTACCCTGAAAAACCTGCGTTTTTTGATGCTGATTATGGTGAAACTTTATCTTTTTCTCAGTTCAAATCTATGGTGTCAAGAATCTCTCATGGACTTATTCACCAAATGGGTATCAAGAAAAATGACATTGTTTTGATATTTGCCCCAAATTCTGTTCAATTTCCTTTAAGTTTCTTTGGGGTTATTGCTATTGGTGCTATTGCTACAACTGTTAATCCTATGTATACTGTTGCTGAACTTTCTAAGCAAATTAAAGATTGTAAACCAAGCCTTATTATTACTTCTCCTGAATTGTTTGATAAGGTTAATAGTTTTAATTTGCCTATTTTGCTTTTGGGAAATTCGAATTTGAATTCAAATAATGCAGGTGTTGTAAGGTTTACTGAGCTAGTGGATAAAGCTGGGTATTTTGATTTGGATAAAACTGTGGTAAAACAAACTGATACTGCTGTATTGTTGTATTCTTCGGGTACAACGGGGGTTAGTAAAGGTGTTGTGTTAACTCATAGGAATTTCATATCGGCGGCTTTAATGGTATCTAGTGATCAAGATTTGGCTGGGGAAATGCATAATGTGTATATGTGTGTTTTGCCTATGTTTCATGTGTTTGGTCTTGCTGTTATCATGTATGCACAGTTGCAAAGGGGTAATGCTATTGTATCTATGGCGAAATTTGATTTGGAAACGCTTTTGAAGAATATTGATAAGTATAGAGTGAGTCATTTATGGATTGTACCTCCGATTGTTTTAGCATTGGCTAAGAATCCTGTGGTGAAGAAGTATGATTTAACGTCGATAAAGCAAATTGGATCTGGGGCTGCGCCTTTAGGGAAGGATTTGATGGAGGATTGCGCTAAGAACTTCCCTCAGGCTGTTGTTATGCAGGTAATTTTTACCTTAAGTATTGGAAGGAAGGATATTTCCGCAATATAAGTAGGAGTTACCGCCATGTGATCATGATGTCACGGGTTCAACTCTTGACAACGACTTTTTGTAGAAATGCAAGGTAGGTTTGCATAGAATTGACCTTATGTGTTGTGGTCCTTTCCGGACCTTATGTATAGTAAGAGCTTAGTGCACCAGGCTACCCCTTTTAGTGGAATGAAATAGGTCAAAATGGATCATAATGCATTTAGAGGATTGTTATAGCTGATCACGAGTAGTTTGGGATTGACATGTGTTAGTTAAACTCCCCCTGTTTCAATTTGATTGTCTCAAAGTTTAAGAAAGTAAAGAGAACTCTTGAATCTCGTGATACTAAAAAGACATTCTTTTTCAAATAGACTGAAAGGTAAGTAAGCAAATTGAAACGGAGGGAGTAGTAGTTTTTGTTTTAACCTTCAAATTTCAATATAGTACTCCTTGAGTAGGCATTTGACTTCTAAACATCAAAACTACTCTTCTCTTTATCTGTTTGCCTAATTATTATTGTGGAAGAAATACAATTCTATGAGCCTCAATTCTTTAATACCTTGTTTATTATTTTCATTTTTAGACCAGAACATCATACGCATGAAATGAATGAATAATCAGACCGATGTTATGGTCAATGTTAATAGTTTTACATATATGGTCATGGCATTCGACAAGTACTTTGGGAAGAACAATGTGGGCTTCTCATATTACTAGTACTGTAATTTCAGGGATACGGTATGACGGAAACCTGTGGAATTGTTTCAGTGGAGAATGTGTGTGTAGGTCCTAGACATACAGGATCAGCAGGGTCTTTAGCTCCTGGAATTGAAGCTCAAATAGTTAGTGTTGATAAATCGAAGCCTCTTCCTCCTGGGCAATTAGGTGAAATATGGGTCCGTGGTCCCAACATGATGAAAGGTAAAATATTTGCTAAGTTTGACTTTTTGTAGTTTTTTTATAAGAAGTTCATGTATTATGGAATAGGACTATCTTCTTTTGCTCATCTATGGAGTAACATAATATGCTAGGTACTAGCAGTACAATGAATAAAAAGACAGAACCAAGATATAAACTGATGAGTTCAACATTTAATATTCTTATATATGAACTCATTGTACTTCTGAAAATCATGGGTTTAGTATATAATGTTTGTGGTATGTATAAGTGGTCAATGAAGTGGTTGAAAACTGAGGTCTCAGGTTCAAAACTTAGCGGAGACAAAAAAACACTTGGTGATTCTTCCCATCTGCCCTAGCCTTGATGGACAGAGTTACCTGATATCTGACCAGTGGCAGGTACCCCGGGGAATTAGTTGAGGTGCGAGAAAAGTGGTCAGGACACCACGGACATAAAAAAAAAAACAAAATATTACTCCCTCCATTTCATTTTTTTTTGTCTTATTTCCCTTTTTAATCCGGTTTGAAAAGAATGTCTCTCTCCTTTTTTGGCAACTCATTTAATTTCAACTTTCCAAGGTACATGTTAAAGACCACAAATTTAAAGGATATTTTGGTAAAAACACTTTCTTACTTTCTTAAACTCCGTGCCAAGTTAAAACCAATCAAGCAAATTGAAACGGAGGGAGTAGTGTTATTACATATATATATATCTATGCTTTATGTCAAAATATTGTGTTCAGTTGAACTCATCATTCAAAAGCTCCATCCGATCTGTATAAAAATTACACCTTGCACCTTGTTGCATTTAAATCTCTTGAAGTATGGTCAGTTCTGAGAAGAATAGGATTAGAGTATCATGTGCTTCTCTGCTGGTAATTCTCCCCGATATTTTACTTGCCCAAAATAGAAAAAAGAAGATATTATGAGATAGTATCGCAGTTGAGATGCTCTCCAGGATTTTTGTTTACTTCAATTGACCTCTAGACTCTTATAAATTTAACTCTGTTTTGTCGCCAAAGGGCATATTTTTTGCGCTAATATGTTTCTTTTGGACAAGGCAATAATTATCAATCTAAAAATGAATAGTTTGTAGCGACTGTCATGAGATGGACGGGTTTCACTGGGCATGTTGTTGTTGGTTTCTCACATTTCACAATGACCAGGTCATTGATTATTTTAGCATGTTCTTCATGGAGTCTTGCTATTTTCAGGCTATTTCAACAATCCACAGGCCACAATGCTCACTATAGATAATCAGGGCTGGGTTCATACAGGAGATCTTGGGTACTTTACTGAGGATGGATTGCTTTATGTCGTTGACAGGATCAAAGAGCTCATCAAGTACAAAGGTTTTCAGGTACCCTCTATTTTGGTGATGACGGAGTTTCTCCAGGTTTTAAAAATAGAAGTAGCATAGACTCAGCTGGACTTGCTGGACCCAATTTTGTCCATGCCCTGACGTGGTACATATGCATTAGTTTCACGACCAAATCTTGATATGATGGAGTCATAATCCTATCTTTCTAATTTCATTGATTATACATATTTATTATTGTATGAGCTGCTCACGACCAAGTTGCATGCTGGATTAGTTTCTGACAACAAGTTCCTGGAGAAACATTCAAATCAGTTTTTAATGTTCCTGGAAAGCATTTTGGTTCGATTTCCAAAAAGGATCATCTTTACTACTTTCTCAGAACTGCTCACAACATGATCTTTTCAGCTATTGGGACTCCTTCAGTATGTCGTTTCCCTTAAACAGGTTGTGTGCTATGTGTGGGTGAAATAAAATGATCTTTTCAGCTATTGGGACTCCTTCAGTATGTCGTTTCCCTTAAACAGGTTGTGTGCTATGTGTGGGTGAAATGCCCACTAGGAGGCTGTCTATTTACAATCTCTACATAATGGCAGGTTGAGTCTGCCTCTGTGGTGGTCGCTTTACGGAATATGCCCTTGGTAGTCCCCTATTGGATTCTCCAAATAGGATTGAAGTCCAAGGAGCTTTCCGTAAAAGTTCAGAATAAAGCACATATTGTGGTCGCTCCTGAAGGGAAAAGTGCCTCCGTTAGATGCTTCATAAGGCAAATATTTCCTGTTCCATTTGGATTGATTTACAATTCTTTGCAGAGAGGGTATATTCCATTTTACTTGCTGAATGTGCAAGTAAACTCGCTTTAACCTTAAGACAATGGGAGTAGCCGTGATCATTTAAACCCCTTTGGGAACTCTTACACAACCGATGAAGGACGAATGTAGCATGCTCTAACATCCACATTAGAATCCTAGTAACCTAGTCGAAAATAACCTATCGTATCCACTAGCCATAGTTAACTTTTCAACATCAACTGTCTACTTTCATTTCCATATGAATGAATTATGTAGTGTTCTGTGGATGCATGCATATCAATTCTTATATCAATTAATCAATTCAAGCTTCTTTTTTTTATCAGGTTGCACCAGCAGAGCTTGAAGGTCTACTTGTTTCTCATCCTGAAATATTAGATGCTGTTGTTATCCCGTAAGTCTTGCTTTAGTAAATTTTGAAGCTATCTTATTCGAACATCACAATTCACATGCTACTGGTGATTTTTCCACAGAAAAATGTCATGTGATACTGTACTATTACCTGAAAAGATGATACATCAAAATACTAAGTTAAGAGTTCCCTTGTAGGTTTCCTGATGCTGAGGCTGGTGAGGTTCCGGTTGCATATGTTGTTCGCTCTCCTAATAGCTCTCTGACTGAAGAAGATGTTCAAAAGTTCATTGCGGATCAGGTATATGCTCGTGAAACAATGACATCTCTTTAGATATACATAAGATGTTTGCGCGACTAGCCTAGAAGATCTTTATATATTAGCTAAAAAGAAAAATGACCTAATAAGTCAGGGTTCTTGATCATATTAACACCATCATAACTGTCTCAAAGTATGGTATGCTGGTGTTAGGCATGGACCCTCTTCAGACTATCTGCGGGGATGTGTTTTACCGAATTAAGTTGTCACTTCACATGCTAAAACAGCTACAACAAATACGTCTCAATCCAAATGAACCCTTACTATCCATATCGCTTCTTTTAGACTCTGTCTCGATCCAATATCACAGTTGCCTAGGTGAGCAGCCTAAGAGCACATACCAAACATTGTTCTGTACTATGAAAGATTAATCAAGATCTGATTATAGTTTTACATTAACTGTTAACGGTGACCAAAAACTCCTCCGTTATATCTAGGCTTGAGACCGACATTATGCTCAATATTTTGTTGGAACTGCGGTGGGTAGTTGGGTTGGCTCGGGAGGTGGAAAACTGGAAATCTTGAAATAATAAGTCGTTACAGCTTACCCCGAGTGTATGTTTTGCCCATTTCAAGATCTTATTTTCATTTTTCGATCCATATCTATGCAGGTTGCACCTTTCAAAAGATTGAAGAAGGTGACATTCATAAATAGTGTTCCCAAGTCAGCTTCTGGGAAAATCCTAAGAAGAGAACTAATCGATAAGGTTCGTTCAAAAATATAAGACTTGTACCCGATACCTGTGCTGGTGGGAGCTAGCAAGTACGTGTAGATTTTGTCAAGGTGTACACAAACTGACTCACACTATAGTTATATTTTTTATTACAAACTAAGTATTGGTAAGATTTGCATAGTTTGCTCATTATATGTTAAAAGCACATCCATCTACTGTGTATTTTTTATTTTTATTTTTTGATTTGTGACATAATTGCTTGAATAATGTGAAATTACAAGTGATTTGTATAATAAAAGATATACGTTTTGAAGGGTGCTTATTCATCTCACCACAATTCTTGGTGTTTTTTTTTCTTTTGCTATTGATTGATACGAAATATAATGTATTGTTAAAATGCAATATATTTACTTGTGATTGATAAAATGAAACTTCAAATACAATGTACATATGAAGTTACATATATGGCTAAAATATAATAATTTTTGTAAGTTTAGATAAAATTGATTGAACTTCTATTATGTTCGAAATTCACGCAGGTAAAGTGTAAGAAAAAATTGTTAGTCACACAAAAATGATAAAACTTTAACTGTAATGCATCTAAACTTCAGCTATATGCCAACTTCATATACTGAAAATATCTCGAAGTAAATATACAACAAAAATTTAAAAAAATTTATCACAAATAAAATAACAACGTCAGAATCAGATATCGATACTTTAAAATTGAAAGCTCCTAACTTTTTTAGATCAACTCTTAGAGTACGTAACTAGATCAAAAGACATAAATAGAGAATAGAATCAAATATATATAATTACATTAAAAAAAAGATTATTATACACAATTAAACAACACATCCAACATCAATAAAATAAAGTGCAAGTAATTTACAAGTTCTAACTTTCAATTATAAATCAGTTAAGTACAAATATTTTTATATTATCAATCAAGAAAAACATATACAATTATCATTAATTAAATTCTTCATCACAGTTATTTTCAATTTACAAAATCTTTTTTATTAAACTTAAAATTTTATATTGAATTAAATTCTGTATCAGAAATTGAAATTGAGAATTTAAAAAAAAATGATACTATCAGGTCATTTAGATAGTAATTACAAGTAGAAAATCTAGAAAATAAGATTAAATAATGTTTGTACATAGTATTTTTTCTGCTTCGAAGTACTTTTAATGTTATTGCTCTCAAGAGTTAATGTGACTAATCTTTAAATCAAATTAATTTAATATTTTAAAATTGTACGAGAAATACTATAATGTTGGGAATTCCTTTCATCTCATCAAAATGAAAATTACATATTGATAAAGAATTATATAATTTGACTCTTGAGAAATGTAACCTGAAAATTATTATAGGACGTGGAAAGAATATAAAACTAAAAAGAAAATACGGTGCAGTATATATAGTTTGACAGGTAAAAGGGAATATCTCATTTCGTCATTCATATCGATTAGTCTTAACTTTGCTTTGACAATTCAATATGATATTTCATTTTCCTCTCTCATATATAATCTTCAATTCTCTGGCATTAAAGTCTTTATCAAACACTAGATCTTCTAAAGATGTCTGAAAGACTTAATATTTAACTTCTCGTATTATTTAGATCGAAATATATCAATTTAAGCTTACACATTAATTGATTATCTAAAGATGTTTGAAAGACCTTATATTCAACTAAAAAAAATATTATGGCTTTTTCTGACGAACAATATAGTGTTATAATTTCATCCGACTATAAAAATTTCCCAAAACACAACTAATTCATCTCATCTTCAAACTAAATTGAATAATTAAGTGCCATTCTTTAGTTAGTTAACATTAAAAATAATTAACCATTATACTACAAAAAAAGAAAATTTCCATCGAATTCCAAATTTCATTTTACGGTAAAAGAAAGACTACTTACCTCATTGGTGCTCCTATCTTTCCAGCTGCCAACGTAGTTCGATCGATCGAATTCAGTAACTTTAATCAAAGTATTTTTCCTTAAGAAATTCATAGGATATATATATATATATATATATATATATATATATATATATATATATATAAAAGTTATTACGATATTTTAAAGTTGCTTTATTAGCAGAGACGTAATAAAAATTTAAAGTTTATGAATTCAATGTTCTAGATCAGCTACTAACATAGTTAACAGTGTATCAAAATCAATAACTTCGCTCTGAATTTTATATTTTTACCTTAAATTGTAAATATAGAATTCAAATATATAACAGGACTAAAATCTTGAATTCAATAACTTTAAATTCTAAATTGTTTCGACAAATAAAGTAGCTTTAAAACATATAAAAAATAAATGATAAGAGAGCTAGAACAACCCAAAAGAAAAGCAAATCAATAAATTAAATAAGCATTTAATAAATAAAGGATAATACATTAAACTTTTTAGGGTTTAGAGGTTCATTAACAAAGCCCTAAAAGACTTTTTATTCATATATCTTCAAATAATATATGCTTAATTTAATTCATATATATACAAGGAATTTTCTTACCTTTGCTTTATAATCTCCAATAATAAAATATCATGAAAATCAAATCTTTAATTTTGGCTGCCTCCTGAAACGAAAAAAATTCAATATATAACATACTTATATAATACATATAAGTTTTATTCTCGATATCGCAATTTTTTTTCTTACCTCTTTCATAAAGATAGTTCATTTTGACTCTATCGACAAATCTTCTATATATAATTAACAACGTAACATCATGAAATTTTTTTTCCTTTTCAAAATGCCATTCACCTGCACTTGGACTTGCACCTCCTCCTATAATTTCCCATCTTTTGTTACATAGGTTAATCGATTAAAAGTAATGTATTTCTCACATTCGATACGAATATGATAATATTATTTGAGGATTTGATCGACATATATGCTGAATCAAAAAGAAAATGACTAGCGAGTAGAAATTCATAGCTATATGTAAAAAAACTTAATCGATCTGAGTCAAATAGCAATGATTTGAAGTATTTTTGTTTAAAATTATTTTGGAAATCTAAGCACTTAATCATATGGATATGTAAAACACACGATTTCCAATTCTCTCACGATACGGAGAAAAGTAGACACAAGTAAGTAAACAGAATTCCAAGTTAGGTATCGTATTGGATAATTGATAGAAATAATGTATTTTTTCATATTCGACACGAGTCTGATAATATTGTTTAAGAATTTTATTAACATATATAACAAATCGAAAATAGAAGAAGATGAATAATGGTAAAATACACTATTTTCAATTCTTACCGGATATGGAGGAAAATGGTAACTCAATTTAAAGTAAATAAACATAATGTCATACTCGATCTCATAGATGCATATAAAATTTTGCAAAAAATCGCATACTGCTTGGGAAATCTAAGCACCTAATCATAAATTAATATGTAAAATACATGATTTTTAATTCTAACAAGATATGAAGGAAACGAATACTCAAATTTAAAGTAGGTAAACATAATTTCATGTATACTCGATATCATAGATGCATATAAAATTCTGCAGAAAATCGTACTTTACTTATGGATATGTATATAAAATTCTGCAGAAAATCGTACAGTGCTTGGGAAATCTAAGCACCTAATCATAAATTAATATGTAAAATACACGATTTTTAATTCTAACAAAATATGAAAAAAAACGGATACTCCAAATTTAAAGTAAGTAAATATATTTTCATATATACTCGATTTCATAGATGCATATAAAACTCTACAGAAAATCGTACACTACTTAGAAAATTTAAGCACCTAGTCATATGGATATGTAAAATACACTATTTCTAACTCTAACAAGATATGAAGGAAAGCGAATACTCAACTTAAAAGTAAGTAAAAAAAAACTTCATACTCAATCTCGTAGATGCATATAAAATTCTGCAGAAAGCCGTATTCGGTGAAAGTTTGAGAAGAGAGATAATCTTTTATATCTTTTGATTTCCATCCTACAACATGAGTTTAAAAAATACAAATGCATTCAAATCAATGATAATAAAAATCTAATTAGTAAGAGAGATGTAAGGAGGTGCAGGTGCAAATGCAGAAAAAGGCAACATTTTGGTTTCTTGATTATTACTACTTGTTATTACTAGCATCTTTTATATACAAAAACAAAAGCCAGTGTGATTTATTCTGTCTAATTCACAGTTCATTTCCAGTTGTCTTTTCAAATTTAGCAAATGTACACACTAGAACTTTTTCAAAAATATCTGAAGAATAAAAAATAAATTCAGAAATATCTAAGGACTTGACCTAAGATAAGAAAGTATAGAGATCGAAGATTAGAATAGACAATTAATAGTTAGTTAAGCGATTCATCTCCATTTTCTGCCTAGTGATAGAGAATGATTCTAAGAAATTACGGGGTCGTTTGATTGGAACTAGTTATCTGAGGATTAATTATTTTGGGATAACTGTAAATATGAAATAATTTATCTTATCACTATGCTATAAGTGGTGAGGTTCGTTATCTCAAATATGTCAATTAAACAAGATATCTAAATTTTATTCCGGATTATTTTTTTATCCTAAAATTATTTATTCTTTCCTTTATTATATGACATAAATTAAGACAATTTTTTAAGTTATTTTTTATAGGAATATATCTTACCCTAAACTCCATTAACTATTCATGACCAAAAGTATCACACATGTGATAAAAGGTTATACAAAAGTAGGGAATTAGGATAATAATGTGTGTGAAAAAAAATACAAGTGAAGGACATTATGTGCTGGATAGCAATTATTACTACTACTACTTACAATTTCTATATATATATATAAAAACAATAAAGAAAAGCAATTTTTTTCACGAGAGAAAAGGATTCGAAATATATTTGAAATCGCTCAAGTAATTTTAAATTCTAGATAGTATTTATTATGAGTTTTTGGCCAAAATTATTATTAAACTATACCCCTAACTTAAAGTAAATCCTTAAAGTATCATTCTTACTAGAAAACATCCTTTAAATATTGTAAAGTAAACAATTTTCATCCTTCTATTTTAATTTATCAGAAAATATTTGATATTAAAAATATTATTAGTTGAAAATATGTTTCTTTTCAATTGAATACGTTAGAAGTGACATTTGTTGGAAACTTTTGCTTCTAATAATGTAGAAAGAAACTCAAATACGAGATATAATCAATATTTTGATCAATTTAATATCAGATTGATCAAAAAATTTGATTGATCTAAATACAGTTTGGCTATCAAAAAGATAAAAATAATTAAGTTCCAAGTTCTTTCTGTTACTAAATAAGAAAAATAGCACCTTCCAAACATTTTTTTTTTATTTCTGTAAGCAATAATGTCTAAGATTTTAAATATTTTTTTTCAGGAACTTCATATATAGCAAGTAATTAAATTATGTAGGAAAACATTTATTGATAGTCATGTGACTGCTCATGTTTTTGTAGGATTCCCTTTTTTTTGACGAAATTTAACATAAGAATGAAAATTGCTCAATTTTAAATACTTAAAGGATGTTTTCTGCTAAGACTGATACTTGAAGGATGTAGCTCAAGTTTGGGGTATAGTTGAAGGATGTTTTTGGCCAAAAGCTCTATCTATTATCGTCTTTATTATTTAATAATCTATTTTAAAGATATATACATATTCACGTGGATATCATAGATATAGCATTCAGGGTCGGCCCTATGCTATGGAAAATAAGGCCTTTGCTTTTAGTCCCCCAAATTTCAAGAGCCTCAAATTTTTGTCAAGAATAAATTATGTGTTAAATTTTTTATTAAAAAAATTGATTATTTATGATAAAAAGTATAATCTTTTAAAATATATTATGTTGTCCTCTTTTTTGTACTTAGTTAAAAATAAGAATTAATAGAAAAAAGTGCTGAACATAATAACAAATTAGTTTTATTTCTTTTAAATTTTAGTTTCAAGCATTATTACAACAATATTAAAATGAGGTATTAGGTATACCAAGTCATCAACTCCTTGAGTGAAATTCTATGATTCTAACTCTTATCTTTATTTAATATTTATTAACTTATTACTTATAGCGTTATGTTGACAAAACACATAATAATTGTCTCACTGAAATGTTATTTTTTAATGTTAGATTGATAAAATCTTGCCTAAAACTAATAACTGGAAAAAAATATTATATACTGATAATTTTCATCTAAATAGTGTAAGAAAAATAATTTTTAAATAAATATGTATATGAAGTTTATTTGTATTGTAGGCCAAAAATAAAAATTTCGCTTTAGGTATCCAATTAAGTTGAGTCTCGCCCCTGATTGCATCACTTTAAATAATAACTTATTCAATTAGACACTTATATATATATATATATATATATATATATATATATATATATATATATATATATATATATATATATATATATATATATTACACTATTAATTAATACATGAGGTAATAAAATAATGCTCAAAATTTAAAATTATTTTACAACAATTTCAATAAAAATTCAGATATATTTCAGATTTATTTATTTTTTAGCTTTTTTTCTAATAATGTTTGTACAAAAGTGAAAACTATTTGTCTTTTCTCTTTATCTTCATGGTCCAACAAATACCATAAGTTGCCATGTGATACATACCATGTCCTCCACGTGGTAGTTTCTTCTTCAGCTAACCACATCTCGACACGTGGTGTATTTCTGTCTTCCGATTTGGCATATTTATCATGTCATTTTCTTCGTGAATTCTGTTTTTGGTTTTGTCGGAATCGGTAGTCGGATAAGAAATAAGTGAATGTACTAATTTTGTTAATTATATATATGGTATTGATACTAAATAAATTATTCATATATAAAATTAATATGATATTTCATTGTCAATTGAGTAGAAGCTAAGTGGGAATTCGTGTGTTCAGATAAATCAGTATTATTTCGGTTGATCTTGTATTGTATTAGAAACTTAAATAAATATATATATGTATATTAACTTGTTAATCATTTAACAAAATTGATTGATGACTTAGTGGTGAGGAAGGGATCATAGATATGTTTTCCATTGTAGTATTCTTGGTTCAAAAATATTTTCCTTCTGTTTCACGATTTAGAACCATTTAACTCCTAATCTCAACTCTGTTTCTGATTTCAAACTAAAAATTCGTACAACTAATATATGTACGAGATATGAGTGAATCTATTTTTATTATTTTCTGCAAATGAAAGGTAGAATAACTAATACATATAATTCATTTAACATATAATAATAGTTATATAGATTTACTCATAACTAACCTTTATATTAATAATCAATGCATAATTCTTACTAGTTATCAAAAGACTCTCAAAAGATAAGAGGTAAGTTACAGACTCTCAAAAGATAAGAGGTAACTTACACTTACGCATTGGGTGGTTCATCAAAATAAATTCTCTTTTTGTTAATTAATATTAACACATTATAATCATATTACTTATATTAATTGATATATAATCTTAGATTTTGATAAATGATTCGAAAAATAAGTAATTAATATTGAGGATCAAACAAGAAACTTCTTTGTCTTTTTCGATATAATTAAAGGGAGAAGCATCAGAGTTGTAAAATTTACCTTTACTTTCTTCGATCTTCGCTAGTGAAGTTACAAAATATATTTTACTATTATTATTGATAATATTACAAATTGTTTTTTATACTCAATATAATTGAATCAAAAGTCTTTTGAAAATTGTCTTTCTGCTTTTACAAGATAGTAATAAGATCTGTATATATTATACTTTCATTAAATCATTTATAAAATTTGTCAAAATAGTAATTATATATATTATATTTCTATCAAACTTTGTAAAATTTCACTCAATATTTATCATAGTTAGTATTTACAAATTTTAAAATTTAAATTCAACTTCGAATGTATTATTTATCATTGTTAGTATTTATAAATTTTAAAATTTAAATTCAACTTTGAATATATTATTTTCAAAGAGATAAAGAATACATATTCTCTAAAAAAGAGCAAAAAAAAAAGTGTATGTGATGCTAAAAGCCCCAACTAGGATATTAATAAATTTTCGACATATCCTTTTCATGACTTTGATTGGTACCAAAATCAAGTTGGCTTATAAATTGGTCCCTCAATATTCACACTCTCTACGTACCTCGTACGTGATAGAAACTACAATAACTAGAAACATATCGATAATCTCACGATTTAATTTGAAAAAAATAAATAATATCTAAATTTTTATATTTTTACCTAATGAAGGACGGAGATGGAGAGACTGTTTATGAGAAGATATCTGCTTTAAGATAATACATATCAAAGTATGTACATGTTAGAAACTGGATCTTTATTGTTAGGGTTTGTCGTGAATTTCCTTTCTTAATTTGATTCTACACCATAATTTTGTTTTATTAAAAAAAAATTGATGAAAAGTACCATGTGAATCTAGATTTCTTAAAATTTTATGAATAGAAGAGATTTCTTCTCATAAAAACATAATAACAATCATAATGTAGTCAGTTACTCTTTGTTTGGATCATTGTTACTCATTGTTTCATAATGTATTGTATTGTATTGTACTCTATTGTACTGTAGTATATGGTAGATACAATGTTTGGTTAGATTGTATTGTTTGTTATTGTTTAGTGATATTTAAATTGTTTGGTTTGATTATATTGTATTGGTATTGTAATTTATAAATTTACATAATTATCCTTAATTATTCTAGGGTAGGAGGTTTGACTAGATTTAAATAATTAAGGTAAAGGGTAAAATAGTATCTTGAAATATTATGTAAAGATATAATTGGAAAAAGAATTAAGTAACAATGGGAACACACCAAATTGATTGTTCCATAAAATATGAGTTTCTATTGTTACGTGTAATATAGTAACGATACAGTACAAAATAATGAATAACAATGATCCAAACATAGTGTTAAAGTGTGACTAATAAATACATAAGAAAAATGTGTTAATAATATTTCTTAAGTGGCCCTTCAGCGCCAACTTGATTTCAATTATTTCAAGAGTCATTTGATTCGTGAAATTACGGATTATAATTGAATATTGATATAATTGTTAGGTTATTATATTTCATGTTTAGAGTATGTTTGGTACGAAGAAAATTAAATACAGAATAATAAGCGATAATTTATTTATCTATTTATTTGTGTTTGATACGCAAGTAAAAATATTTTTGTATGATTTAAACATATTCTACGAAAGTGAGAGTAAAAGTTAGAATGGTGGGAATGGACTATGGAGGCTCTAGGGACGAAGGTTGAGATGAAGATTAGATGTGTTAAAGGTAAATGACACGATTAAATTAGAATGTCACTTGTAGAATATTCTTTCCTATTTGCACTTAAAATATCACCTTTTTTTTCCTTTTTTTTTTTTTTAAAAAAAAAAGAAACTCTAGAGAAAATATTTTACGGATCGAACAAGAAAAAGATGTAATACCTAAATACAGCTATAATTTCTTTTGAAGGTGAAAATTAAAAAGACATTTAGAAAACTATAATTTGATAGTGATGTTTGCACTTTTCCTTTTTCTTTTGTTCAATAAAAAAAGTGACACTTTGAAGATTTTTCTTTTTCATTGTTCTTGATATAAGGTTCACAATATTGTACGTTTCGTTTTTTAGAAGAGTTACAATAAAAAAAAGTTTAAAAAGTTCCCTTTAAAAAAAAAATATTAATTTTTATTTTCCAACAATACACGCATAAATATTTCAGAAACTGATATTATGCATTGTCACAATTTGTGAACTATCGTGAAAAGAAAATATATAAAAAAAAGTTATTTATTGCGATAAATATAAATTAACGATCGATACAAAATATGGGCCTAAATTTTGGCCCAGGGAATGTAAACTAAAGACCCAGTCCATACCCATATGGGCCTTTATTTAGTGGGCCTGGATTGAGGAAGGCGTTTATTATCGGAAAAACTCGAAAAACATTAATTTATTTTAATTTTAGGAATTGTTTTTAAATTTTGAAATAATAAAATTTGAACTCCACAAATCATTTTTCAAGTTTGAAAATTTTCACACTTAGATTATGAAAGTTAGTACTTTATGAATCATTCACTTGTTGAAGCTCTTTGAGCTTCAGTATTGCGTATTAATATCGTTTTTTTTTAGTTATAGATATTTTTGTTCAAATTTAAACTCCATTATATAAATATATTCAAAAAGAGATCAGGAAACAAAGTGATAAGAATTGCGCTCACACCTTTACGTAATAAAAGACATTCACTAATATTATTAGACTATAATCTTCTGTATCGCGTAATTAATTTTGAACCACCGCATATCGATTATTTAAAAATAAGGTCTAACTTCTGAATAGAAAAAAAAACAGTAAAGTTGCTAATTTTGAAAAATAAATCCCACCTAATATGCTCTTATTAACATAACTTCTATATGAGGGATTTCCTAAAATAAGGTTAAAAATAATTATTTTTTTTCTATTAAAAGCACCAAATCATGCACTTCCACTTTTTTCCACAATTATTATTACCTCTGAGTAAGGATTTGCTTTTAAATAGAAATTTTTTTCCACACACACACAATATATATATATATATATATATATATATATATATATATATATATATATATGGATTTTAAAACCAATTTTCCAACAAACTACACATATATTTTTTTTGTGCTGAAATATTTATTAAAAAAAATGAGTTCCAAAAAGAAGAAAGAAGAAGAAAATGTTGAAGTTATTTTTCTTATAAACATGAATTGTGTCTGCAAGAATTGTTTCAAAAAAATTGCTAAATGCACTCAAAAATTGGAAGGTACATTATCAACACATATGATTTTTGAATTTCTTCATATATATTATTGTTAATTATTTCTATATTAATTGCTTGATATATTTTATTTTTATCAAGTTAAACACGTTTTTTTTTTATGTTCAAACGCCTGCTAAAATATTTTTTTGTTTGTTTGTTATATTGTAAAAAGGTATAAAGTCTATGGAAATAGAAAATATTGGAGTGAAATACAAAGTAACAGTGATTAGCAAAGTGGAATCATTGAAACTTCAACAGAAAATTGAGAAGAAATTGAAGAAAAAAGTGGAAATAATTTCTCCAAAATCAAAAGAAAATAAAGAAAAAGAGATTCCCAAAAAAACAACACTGGAAATTAATTTGGGATGTGATAAATGTGTGGGAAAAATGCAAAACATAGTGACCAAAATAAAAGGTAAATTTTATTTATTTATTTATTTATTTCTACTGAAATTTTCTCATGTTTAAAATTTCCCCCTTTTTTCATTTAATTTCTTTGATAGAATTTTTCTATTATTCCTTTTTACTTAATAATATGAGAAAGGTTTCAAGAAATATTCATAGATATTGTATTAAACTTTTCACTCCAATTTTCCAAGTTTGCAAAATTAGGCTAAACCAGATTTTCAAGTATATATTTTTCCTCATAAAATTTCAATATTTTTTTCAGATAAAATTTCGAATACTATTAACTTTTTTTAACTTAACTTTAAATATTATTTCTTCTTTTTTCAAATATTATTAAATTTATATCGAAACACCTACTAATTCTGTCGAACCTATTTAAACTTCCCCATTTTCATTTAATTTCTTTATTAAATTTTTATGAAAGACTTAAAAAAAAAAATCTTATGATATTAAAAGGTATTCATGTAACATTTTTATGATATATACTTTTCCTCATAAAAAAAATTCAAATAAAATTCTGAATACTATTTCCCTTTTTCAACTTAACTTTAAATACTATTTATTTTTCAAGGGCCTATTAAATTCTGCCTCTCCTATTTAAATCCCCAAATTTTTATTTAATTTCTTTGATTGAATTTTTCTAATAGACTTAAATTTTTTTCTTATGATATTAAAAGGGTTTCAAGGAATATTCATTGATAGGCCAAAGAACTTGGTGATGGTGAGTGGATCAATTAATACTGAATATTTGGTAAAAAAATTGAAAAAGAAGATGAAAAAATCAGTCAAAATTGTGAAGCAAGAGAAATATGAAGATGATTTGAAGCCAATTTGGTTTCCAAATTATTATAATTATTGGCCAGAAAGTGATCAATTTGTACATGATGAAGCTAAGTACTGCACAATTATGTGAGATAATTGTTGGTGTTTAAGAAGGGAAACAAAAATATATAGTAATGATTTGGGATTTAACTTAAGTTTAATCTGTCTTTGTTTATATAATATTGAAAATTCAATATACCTTTGAATTTTATTAAAGTTATCTTATAGAAGAATTTGATATTTTATATAATAAGAAATGTATATTTGTTTCCTAGTATAGTATTTTTTCTTTTACTCGTCATATTATTTGATGTTTTTCGTGTATTTCTTTTTTCATACTTAGTTTTTGATATGTTTTAGTTGAGCTATTTTAAAGACAAAACTTTATACACACTATTTTCGTTTTATAAAGTTATATATACAACTTTAACACGAAGTGTGCTTTACAGAAACGAAACAAATCGTGTATAATTTTGACATATTTCACAATATCGGAGCCGCATAGGTTGTGTTTAGTATCGAGGGAAATCAAGTATTCTAAAAAATAATTTTACGTATTAGGTTAATAATAATTTTGTTAGATCAATACACATGTATAAGTCTAGCTTTAAAACAAACACTTTCTGAATCTTATAGATCCAAAGGGATTTCTCTAAAAAAAATACATATCAGAACAAACGGTTCGCCAATTTATGAACAAAAGGCGAACAAATTTAATTTTATAATATATCAATTAACCTATATTCAAAATAATACATACAAATTTTAAAGATAGTTCGCTTAATAATATAATAATTTGTATTGTAATTAACAAGTTATTTATTGGACATATATGACCCTAAGAAAAATAGTTGAAAGGAAATTTGCATACAAATAAACTCCCGCCAAAAGTTCAAACAGAGAGTTTATAAAGTGCAACGAGAATTGAACCAAATCACATAGCGGAAGAAGAAAAAAAAAATTATACACGAAATGGAAGGAGAAGATGAAAAAGGCGGCAAAAATGTTACTGCAATTCTCCAAATTGACATGCATTGTTCTTGTGAAGGTTGCTCTGAAAAAGTTTTCAAATGCGTTCACGATTTGCATGGTAACGAATCTGATGATTTTTGAATTGATGAATTTTTGCTTTCTGTTTTGATTTGATTTTGCTTTTTGAAATTTTTGGAGAGAAGATCTGAATTCGTGGATGAAGATAGAGGAAAATGGAGCGGTATACAAGGTGACGATGACAGGGAAATTCGATCCGTCGAAACTCCGGCAGAAAATGGAGAGGAAATTGAAGAAGTTGGTGAAACTCATTTCACCTAAACTGGATATTGAGGAAACTGAGATCCAACAGAAGTATAAATGCAATGAGGTAATAATACGCTACGCACCGGAACTAAAATCTATACTCTGTTTTCCGGCGAAATTTTACACCCTCCGTATTGTAGTCAAATGCGGAAAGCATTGTTTTCTGTTTCTGTGGTGAATTGAATCGATTCGGAGCTGGTTTTGTACTATTGTAACTGTTAATATTGTCGATTGATTCTCAATTTCTTCATATTTTCTCACTTTGCTCAAATTTCTGAACAGGCTTCAGTTACTAGTACTCTGTTTCCGGCGAATTTTAGTCCAATATGGAAAGCATTATATCTGTTTCGCTAGTGGATTGAATCGGAGCTTATTTTGTACTATCTCAACTAACTGTTTACATTGTTGATCGATTCTCATTTTGTTCATATTTTCCTCATTTTCTCAATTTCCGAGCAGACTATTGCTGTGTTTAAACTTCCTCTGAACTGCGACGCATGCAACGAGAAGATTCACAAAATTATCACTCGAACAAGAGGTAGCATTTTGTTAAACGTGTTTATCGTGTATGTTGTAGAAGTTGAAGATTCAATCAGAGATTTGATGATAAAAATGGCTCTAATGCAGGATGTAGGAATGTGAAAATGCATTGGGAAAAGAATTTGGTGACGGTAACTGGGACAATTGATGTGAAATCCTTGGCCGAATCTCTGAGATATCACCTGAGGAAAGACGTTGAAATTTTGTCGGTGAATAACGGCGGCGGAGGAGGAGGAGGCATTTACTCGCCGGACTTTGAATGCGTCAACCGGCGATCAACAATTACATGCAGATCGGTGACTGGAGATTATCTTTATCCCGCAACGGAGGCATTCAGTGATGAGAATCCAAATGCTTGCACTGTTCTCTGAACAATTTTGGTAAGTGTGTAGAAACTTCTAGTAGTACTAGTATAATTGTTCCATAATTGCAAATGCTCAAATGATTAATTACTTAGTTTAGCAAAATTAATGCACTAATATGCTTAGAATTAGAACTAATGTGGGATTTTTTGTTGATATTTCACATGTGGATCGTATTAGAGTGAATTTAATACATAAATGATCAAAATATTTTTTTTAGAAAAACAATTTTTTAAAAAATTAAAAAAGACTTTCTTAATCAAGAGTAATGAAAATAAGTTATATAAGTAATATTGCAAGATATCTCTTTTCAACTCATCTAATAGTTTACTACGACCCACTACACTCCCTTGACCATCCTAACTCTGTCACCCCTTAATCACCTTATGTCACGCATATAGTGTTTTGTTAGATTATATACGAATAATCTTGATATAATATTTTTTACTTACTTATCGAACACCAGAAAATAAGTGTGGAACTTGTTCATTTTCCAACAAAACATTTTCTAGGTAAATACTTTTCCATGGGAAATACTTTCCTTTTAACCAAACATTTAAGAATCGATTTAAATTGATTTTGTTTTTAAGTGTTTTAAATAAAAAATAAATTAAAAACCCTACTTAAGTCTTTGACTTATAAGCCCAAAAATATACCATCCAAACAGGCTATATATAATCTATCAGTATGTTTTTTTGTTGTTGCTGTTTATCATCAAAAGGCCCATGATCATGTATCAATTCTTATACATATCTGTATATCTAAAAATTCATGCCAATGAACACTCATTGAATAGAGACAATAATAAATATCCCACATATACGTATAATATAACTATAAAATATTATTATAGGTGTTCGTTCACCATACATACATACATACATATAATATACATTTTACATATCCTTCGTATATAATTTAAAAACATTTACGTTTGCATTCAATTCTGTTCACTTACAATTTATAGCTTAACATATACTTATACATCCATCCATCCTTTGTTTTGAAAATCATATACATACATATGTAGTAAAAACAAATGTTGTATTCCCGCAATTTCTATTAGTATTAGATATTGTGTTTGGATACGTTATATAATTCTTCGAAAAGCCCATTCTCTAAAATTGCCCAAAACAACAAATATAAACCACATCTTGTAGTGGCCCAATAATAGTAATTACTAATATTCCCCTTCCCATATATAGTCTTTTTTTTTTCTTCTCTTCGTGATTTAGTGAGATTTTCTAAGAGTTTAAAGTAATTTGTATAAGATAATTTTTTTTTTTAGTGATTTTCATGATATTTGATAAAGCTAAATAGCTTTCAATTACCAAAAAAGAGAGGGTATAACAGCTTAAAGCCTTAGAGGAACAAACTTAAAGTTGGGTAACCAATCATGTAGAGTGTGTTTGGTATAAAGCTGGAAAATGTTTTCCAATTTTCTCATGTTTGGTTGGGGCAAAAGTTTTGGAAAATGTTTTTCAAATCAACTCATTTTCCTCAAAATTAAGGAAAATGACTTCCCTTCAAAAATTAAGGAAAACATTTTCCAAAGCTCTCATCCAATTTTAAATTACATTTTTTTTTGGAAAAACATCAATTTTAAAAATAATATTTTCAATTTCGAAATTTTATTTTTTCACCGATCTCTTATCACCCTCCCCCTCGGGCCCCCCCCCCCCCCCCCCCCCCCGCCCCCAACACCACCCCCTCTCCAAAAAATTAATTTTTTTTTAAAAAAATATTTTCAACTCCAAATTTTTATTTTTAAGCTCTTACCTCTCCCCCCGGCCAGCCCCCTACCCACCCCTACCAACCCCAAAAAATTAATTTTATTTTTTAAAAATATTATCAATTTCAAATTTTTATTTTTTAAATTTTTATTTTTTCATTTCTACCTCCTCCCTCTGCCCCCCCCACCACCACCACCAACACCACCACTACCCCCCACCCCTTATCACCACCACCTAAAAAAAAAATTATTTTTAAAAAATATTTTCAATTTCATAAATTATTTTGTATTCTAGTAAAAATAAAAAATATTCCTCAAAAATATTTTTCATTCATAAATCAAACACTAAAAATCATTTCCGAAAAGTATTTTCTACTCACCAACCAAACATGAGAAAATAAGTTCAAAATCTACTTGTTTTCCAGGAAAACATTTTCTAGGAAAACATTTTCCATGGAAAATATTTTACTTCATACCAAACACACCCGTAGTTAACCTCTTTTTTTTTTTTACTAAAAAAACATATCCAACTCAAATGACTTATTTACATTTCTATGTATTTGCAAGTATTGAACTTCTATGAATCTTATTTACATTTCAACTTCCAAATACTTTTCGTTGGACTACGATGTATTGTCCATTATAGAGAATTTCATTTAGATATTTGAACTATGATTTCTTTCAACTTAACATTACAACAAAGTGTTTCTACAAGACACTTTTGATTCAAATTTGGAAATTATATTTTTTACTATATATTCTCAAATGTTTATTGTGTAGTCACATAAAGTATGACACTTCCTTCAATTATAAATATTAGTATCAATTGGAGCAAACATGATATTTTATGGCTTATTGAGACTAGTGATGTGTAATTTAATAATGTGTATATTTTCATTAGTCAACTTATTTACGTAATAAGTATTAGAAAATTCACGTAAAATCTTTTTCAAAATTTCAGCCATAAAAATTTAATAGAAACATTTTATGATGTGTTTAAATACTTAATTGAAAATTGTAATAATTTAAATATTTATGTGAAATTTACTAATAAATTTTAAGAGTTTATATTGGAAAATTTTCTTAACACACACGTAAGGCCCCCCTCGAGTCCCCCCTTGGATTCCAAATGCTTTTCAAAGGAAATAACAGGAAAGCCTCTTTTTTGTCTTTTCACGTTATTTATTCATCCCCTTTTCTCCTTATTCTCATTCCCTTTTAAATAGGTTTGGTAGAGATTAATAATGTAAAAATTAACGATATAAAGATTATTTTTTATTAAATATTTAGCTTCATAGATAACATTTTGTTACATAGTGTATATTTAAATTTTATTTTACATTTTAAGCCGATAAAATAACTTTACTATTATAAGAGTTTGTTTGATGTTTTAACATTTTAATTTGCGAATACTACTAATCTTTGAATTCTTATGCCACCTCCTACTCCATACATAATATTAAATTTTATTCATATAAAGAATAAATAAATAATTTATAATGTACCAAACGGCTCCTACAAATAACTACACACACTTTCATATGAGAAGAAAACAATATGTTTCATAGGAAACTGACTTTTTTGTTTTATTCACTTTTTTAAAAATAATAATTTTCCTTGATGCTTCTCCTTGTCTCTTTCCTTGGGCTTCAAGTTCTAGGTAAAATTACATACACCTTCCAACTCAAT
>CM064973.1:53961707-53976707 GCA_032847665.1 Solanum chilense
ACTTATGAAGGAAAACAGATCTGACTAAAGATTTTTTCCAACTAGAGTTAATCTTAGGATATCGCATCAATTTTAGCTTTTTATCATTTCCTTTCTTGCACTTAAATTAATGATTAAGGTAAAGTCAAGCAAAAAAAACAAGCTCAGAACAGGCTCCATACTCAACTGTTCTGAACTCATAGCATGAAATGAAGTTCAATTCAAAAATCTTAAATCAGTTACTCACAGATCCAGAGATAACATCAATTCCTGCATTGCATTCATCCTTGTGGTGTTCAGCACGAAGCTGCGCAATCAGCTCAGCACTGTCTAACCCAGCGTTGTCTGCGATGGTGGTTGGAATTGCCAAAAGTGCACGGGTGAAAGCCTCAATTGCATGAGATCGTTTACCTGGAGTCTTCTTAGCTAGTTCATCAACCGCTTTAGCCATCACCATCTCGGGCCATCCACCTCCAAGTAGAACCCTGCTGTCATTTACTGTCTGAGATAGTACACACAATGCATCGTGCAGGGATCTTTCGGCTTCATCCAGTACATGAGGACTGAAAAAAAAAGAACAAACGTAGATGTTAACAAGGAAACACATCACAAGCAGAACATATCATCATATTTAAAACCCAGTAAGGAAAACACAAGAAGTCCATAAGAATGCAAGGTGGGCCAATCACTATCAGTTCCATTTTCAGAGATCACAAGCACTAAGGAGTCGAGCAGGTCCTCTAGTAAAAGTAAAAACAAACAGTCGAAGAATGCTTCTTTTTTTCTTTTACATAAAAAATAATTATCCTTGGACTTCTAAAACAAATTTAAATGCTCAAACTACCTTTAATTGGGGGGGAGGTAAAAATGAAGCGTCTACAATGTCTTGGTTTAGTACTCACACACGAGATATCACAGCTATGCATAACAAGCTTGCACAAGCAAGTGAAACATATGAAAATAAAAGGAAGACACCGTAACACCAACTCACCTTGCACCTCTCAGAACAATTGTACATGCCTGACCCATTGCCACCCCAGAGAAGTGGATCAGCTTATCTTCGCCAATCATGATCTCCTCGATAAGTTTGCAGTGGCCAAGTTTGACAGACTCTGGGTTATCAAAGGTTGATGCAATTTCTCCCCCAGTAACCAAGCCCAACCGCTCAATACCATCGAAGTCAGCATGCTCTATTGCCAGTATCCCAGCATCAGCAAATAGCTCCTCTGGGAAATTGTAGATCAGCTGTCGGTTAACAAAGCAATTTATTCCATGACTAATGATCTTTTGCACCTTCTCTCTCATTTTTTCCTTTTCAGCTGCCTCTAGATCAGCAACCTTGGCCATTGAGTCAACTCGAACACGTGCACCATATATCTTCACTTTATCTGTATCCATAGCAGTATTTGCCACCAAAATCTTAGCATTTTCTATGCGTTTTGGTTGGCCAACCCCAATCTTTTTGTCCAAAATAAACCTACAAAAAGAAACTTTACTACCACTTCAAAAGAGAATATGTACTAAAAAGCTTGTCCTAGACACATAGATTTGTCTTTCATCAAGAAAAAGGAACTGCAGAACTTATATTTCATTGAGGGGGTGCTGGGGTAACAGGAAAAACTTATAACTTGTACATAACACCAGAATTTAATTCTTAATCAATTCTGGATTATATGGTTTCGGATCATTTAATGTAGATTGAGTGTTTCAGTTACTCTAATCTAGACTTATGGAAGAAACAAGCACCAATCTAGCCAAGTACTGGAACTAGCCAAAGCCAAGAAACGTAGGCTCGTGATGGATCAAGGCAGACTCTTCTACAATTAGTCAAGGCCCAAGAAAACCAACTATATGGACATCGGGTTCACCAACTGAAGGATACAGTAACAATTGCAGTGGAATCACATTGGATAAACAGGCTGTTTTTACTAATGTAAACAAAGAACAAATCATACGTCTTTAATCAGAAATTACCATTTTTGAGAATGAAGAACAGATAAATCAGAAGAACCTAGACATGGGAAGAAAATGCATATAGTAGTAAATAGTTCAAACCAGAAGAAAACTTGAGCTTATTTACTCACCCTTCATCTAAAAATGAATCCTTCAATGACCCTCCAGGTTTCTTGATTATCTGGATTGCTTCAAGATTGGTACTTCCCTGTTATTACAATCAATTTAGCAAAAGATTAGAAACACGATATTTGAATAAAACTAACAAATGGAAGGGGATGGGAAGAGTTGATGAGAGAACACATGTCTTGTTACCAATAGATAAGTTATAGACTCATCTTCATGTTAATTTTTCACATTTGACATAATAAAGCAGAAGTTGATGAATTTATTCGCTGAAAGAAAGTGAAGAAGTCCTAATTTGTTGAAACCAAACCTCTAATCCTTTGAAGAAAAATATTGTGTCTAACCAAGGAAAAATAAAGACACTCTTTATTATAGACAAGGAAGAGGAAAACTAAGTTTCATTCACATCAGAATTTTGAATAATGCAGATCGACCAAAGATCACATGATTCAAAAGAAAAAATATTTTCTTTGTAAGTTGCTAAAGCAGATGAAATATTGACCTTTAACCTCATAACCGCATCAACAGCCAGTTTTGCAAAATGCTCCTTGTCCTGAGACAAGATTTTTGAGCTCAAAGTAGTCCTTGCAATATTCATCAAGTCTGATCTGAACTTCTCTGCAACAAATAAAGGAAATGGCCATATCATAATGAGAAAAAGCAAGATAAATAAATAACTCTTGGACTGATTGATTATCACTTATCAGCTACTAGCATCCGGGAAAAAGTTATCTCAGCATTGTCCAAAGAGAAAGTGGTGTACAACTGTGTAGGTTCTCTGCTATGATGTTGCATACAACTGACAACTCAAGCAACAATACCTGCATCCTGCTTGTTATCCACGACCTTCTGCTCCAGAACATTGCGCGCGCACTCAGATGCCATCCGGAAACCTGATATAAAGAAACAAAATAAAATATTGATAGGTTGACTAAGCATGAACCAGATTAGGTACCTCAGATACTATCAACTTAACATAAACTAAGAAATAGGAACTAGCTATGTTTTGGCTTGATAAGCAGAAAAGAAAATATTTCAGCTGATTTCTGGATAGAAATGTTGGGGTGTGAAGGAATTTATGCCGCCTCTTGGCACTGTCTTCTTTATAGTTGTTTGTGTATTTAAAAGTAGGTATCTGAGCCAGCTTACATAGCACCTCGACTATTCTACCAGGTACCTTCTACCTCCTTACAAGGCAATCTCTTCCCACCAAGACAGACAGATGTGAAGAAATCAATGAAAAACAAAATTTTCCCAAGAACTCAGCAATCAATCACTACACAAGTTACTAATGGACAGATACACCTAGGAACCTAGGTATTGATGTTTTAGTGCAAACTTTAAGCCTATCATATATTCAATATCATTCAAGATAAATAGTCAAAATATCATTCAAGATAAATAGTCGAGCTTTCTCTAGATTAACAACTGTCAAGCATCGGAAAGCAAGAACACTAGATGCTTCAATAGATAAAAGAAAAGATGCCCACTTAAAGACAAAATAGCAAGCTAGTTCTGCGCTAATGGTACACAAGAAAACTCAATAAAGCAGTCTATAAGCAGTTTGTACTCTACTATTCTGAATATAAGAAGCTTGAAGTAAGTGTGAGTGATATACATACACGTGTATGCCTGAACAAAACATGTTAAGACATCAGATCATCAGAACAAACCTGCTATAATTGTCATTGGATGAATTTTTGCGTTTACCAGCTTCTCTGCCTCCCTCAAAAGTTCTCCAGCCAAAACGACTACTGAAGTTGTCCCATCACCAACTTCCTCATCCTGTACCTTGGAGATATCTTACAAAGGGTCAAGGTAAAACATTACATACAATCACATCATTTTGTTCTCCGGAATCTTCCCTGTGATAAAGTTTCAGTGTCAATCTCATTCAATTATCTGTAGAAGGTCTTAATTAAGTAAGTATATATCTACCCTTTCATTTTTTTTATAACTTAAACCAAAAAAGAGAGTAAGTTGTGTAATCTCCACTGAACCCCTATTACCTGTTTCCCATTTGTCCAGATGAACCTATTAAATGTTCAGCGGATTCGTTTTTGGATATGATCCAACTTTACCTTCAACAATAGTGGCCATAGAGTTCAACAACCAGCTAGTTACACTATTATTTCAAAAGAGAGCAGAACTATCTGACGCCCATAAGAACACACTTACTTCAGGGAAAAAATACAAGGAACACAAAGACATCAAGGATACCGACAAGGACCTTGGCAGCTGGATTATCTATATGAAGGGACTTCAAAATTGTTGCACCATCATTGGTGACTGTAACGCTGTGTCCTCTGCCTGTTGATTGCAGAATTTTATCCTGCAAATTTTGAAAAATAATAAAGTATCTATCAAAACCACAATCCTAATTCTTCTCATTTCTTAATACCGGCAAGTACATAATAAAAAACTTAGTTCTTACCATTCCCTTAGGTCCTAAGGTTGTCTTTACCAAGTCAGCAATTGCCATTGCTCCAATAAAGGATGCCTAAAATTTGAAACACTCAAAAGGTTTCAAAAAATCAAAGAATAATAGTCTTAAGCAGCTATATAACATGGCAATGCAACCAGTGAGCTTGTCTTTCTCACACAATGCTCAATATTTGGGTAAAAAAAATGAGACTTACCATCCTAGCTCGCTCACCCTTTTCTTCAGTGGCTTCATCTTTGAAGAGTTTGTCAATCTGAGAACTCAAAAAAAACATTAGATATGGAATCCACAATCTTACAATATTTTTTTAAAAAAAAAACTTACCGCCATTAGAAAGAATTCGGAGATATCAAGCTGAAACCCAAAAGCCGAAACTCAACAACTATTTAAAACAACAAAACAGTTGTAATATCAGAACACTGCAGAATCAGTTCAACAATAATTTTAATTATTCAAACCGATAAAAAGACAAAATCTACTGCCCTCAATTCAAATGTGAACTCTAAACAACTACCGATCTACAACATGATGTAGAAATATTAGACCATGCAACCCAAATCTAAACAACAACAACAACATTCCCATCGAAATCCCACTCCCAAAAGTGGAGTCTAGAGAAAGTAGAGTGTACCCAAACCTTAACCTGCCTTAAGAGGTAGAGAGAACAAAAAACAATAGATAGTAACAGAACAGAAACTACAATACTACACAATAAGGTACAAGGAACAACAGAGAGTAACAGAAATCACAAAAACTACCAAACCAATACTACTATGACTACTAATATGAAAGGCTGCCTATTAGCCTTCTAACCTAATCCGTTTCCCCACGTCCTCATGTACTCGGCAACCCAAATCTTAACTCAAGAAGTAATACTTATTACCACAAGGAAATAAAAATCAAATCTTTAATTCAAAACAAAAAAAAAATCAGATCATTTAACGAATACCCATTACTCAAAAAGTCTCAAACAACAGATACACAGTGAATAAATCAGAAAAAAAAAAAAACATAAACAAAGTTACATAAAAATTCAAAATTAGGGCAAAATATACGTAGAAACCTAACCAAATCAAAAAGAGTTTGTTCAATACTACGAGAATAACGGAAAACATGAAAATGTACCTGAAAGTAGAATGCCGTCGACGGTGGCGGCGCCGGAAAAAGGTTTAAGCAGTGAAAGTGGAAAACTGAGCAAGGGTTCTGGAGAAAGTGAGAAGAGTTTTGCTAAAATGGAGGTTTAAATGGTCTGATTGGTAAATTTTCACTTTTCTGAGGGTATAATGATAAAAATGAAAAAATTATGTGGGCTTTCTACTTGGGCCTGGTCCAATGAGTCCCCTTTTTTTTTTTTTTGAAAAATTATATGAAAAACCAAATTATTAATTCAAATTAAACGTTATAGTCATAGTTTATTTTAATTGTTATTCGCAACAAACATCCTTTACTGCCATCTGATTCAGTAAACAATTATTCATTTTCGATATACAATTAGTATTTTATACATTTCAATACAAAATATGTTTGTATTTGTATAAAGCGAGTGAATCTTGAGTTAAGAAGTCTAAACTCTAAATTGCCCAAAAAAAAAAAAGAGAGGACTTTGATTTTTCTTAAGAGTTGTAATACGTCATATCCTTTAAAGTTGTTGTAAACGTGAGTTTTAGTAATTAGATCCTAAAGTAGTGTGATTTGTGTACATTATCTGAATCAATATGTTAAGACGTTTGGAAGTTATTCACTTACATCACCATACATTAAAAAAAAAAAACTCGTCTGATATACTAAGCTTCCGCTATGTATGAGGTCGGACCACATTAGGTCTTATGCACAAAATTTTATGAACTTCACACAACACCTGAAATCAGGTCATAAAATTTATTCACACAAGCATTAGAAAAATTACAAGGTTCATGTCCAGTACATGGAAAGTTGCTCCAAACTAATGGTGAGTTGTGTTATATAAACTTTATGTTACAACATCTGAAATTGAAGAAGAATCAACATGAAAAAGCATCAGTAAAACCAGAAAAAGAAGATGATGCATTGTACACTCAAAGCTGCTCGACGAAGATTAGATGGAAGCAGATTGAGACTGGTTATATGCAGATCTTCTGAAAAATAAGTTGTTGATGAACTTTGATTTCGTATGTGTATCATCAGAGACATGTCGTGTAACAGTATACGAATCCATGTAAATTCCCAAGTGAGAGATTAGAGGGAACACCTTGGACTTGTCGATAACCAACCTTAGAAGGTGAGATTTCACTGTAGGAAAAAGTAACAGCCTCCGATATCCTACTGTCGTTCCATTTACCACATGTTGCCATTTTCCATTTTCATCTAACATGTCAAGATGAAACTCGATAACACGCTGCCCCATTTGAATTGGTTCTTGAAGTCCCAAGACGTTGAAAGTTATAACCTGTTGAAATTCTAAATATAGTGTCCAGTCTGATTGTTGTCCCTGATCTGGAGCCCAATATGTATATAATCCCTCCTCAATTACATTCTTGGGGCTAAACTGAGAATCATTCGGATCTCCTCGTATACTGCTGGCAGAAAGAAGGGCAGATTTTGCAAGATTATGGGAGAATATAGAATTACGAAGCTCGGAGAACTCTTTGAGGACATGTATATCTTCGTCTGATATGAGACCGGATGAGTTAGGTGGTACATTTAGCAATAAGGGACAGTTTCTACCGACTGATTTGTAATACAAATTCAGAAGAGTCATTGCACTTTTTGGCTTTTCTGATGCATGCCAAAACCAACCAGATCGGATAGACACATCACACTCAGCAGGAACCCAGTCTTGGCCAAAGGCGTCCCCCTCCGCCGAATATCTGTTGAATACATTGAAAAAATAGAGGGATAAAAGGAAGCTCAGTGTTCCGAGAACTAAGAGTTGAATGATGTAGGAAAGACACTGAATTGTTATGCATTATGTGAAAGCACTTATTCCATATAGATTTCTTGTATCGATTGATGGAATTTAAGAGTGATATGGGGCCTTTCATTTTTACTAAAGGTGTTATTGCAAGCTAAAATGGCATTCACATCTAACAGTAAACGACATGGTAAGAAGTTTTCGCTGAAAGCAAATAGGAATAAGAAGATCGATGAATATGAGACTAATCAAACAAGACTTACCTGGCATCACTATAACCACCAATCTTGACATCGCTGCCATTGAAAAGGGACCAGCACGTGCTTCCAGCAACACCGTTCTCGTTCCCAACCCACCTTGTATCAGGACCAACATCAGAGAAAATTGAAGCTCCAGGTTGGAGTTGATGAATAAGGCTAAACCAATCATCAAAGAAATACTCCATATCCTTCTCGCCATCACCTTTTGCACCATCTAAAAAAACATATTTAATCTCTCCATATCTGCTCAACAGATTTTTTTCGGCAGGGGTGGAGATTCGAGAGTGATTGTTGTTAGAAGTTTCTCTTATCGTAGAAACTCAACAGTAAAAAAAACAGTTAATTTCATAAATTCTGCCTATATGTCCTGTATAATCAAGTTTCACATATATCTTTGTCTAAATATTTGTGCAGTTTTTTATGGCAAGAAATAGTAAACTCAGCAACAAAATAAATACAAACTATAATTGGTGGGGGTCAGATCCTCTCATACTTCGGTAAGATGACCTGAAGTATTACGACTCGAGTAAGAGTGTGAATTCACGTTCCTCATGTCCATAGTTAAATTTGACTGTTCTAGGGAAAAAAGTAGTATTTTCCATTTGAATAAGGTTTATTAATTATTCCGAGAACTAAATTAGGAATCTATCATTCCAAAAACTATACCTTAAAGCTTCTAAAATGTGCAGTCTGGCACAAACAATTAAACTGTGATATGTCCATAATTGTGTTGCTTCACAGCCATTAGTACGAAACACGACCAAATTGAGAGAATGAATAGGATTAATATAGCCAACCTTGACAAGATTTGAATTGAGGTGTAGTAGCAGTAGTCGTTGTTTGAAGTCATTAGTAAGTATAACGACTCACAAATCCCTGTCATCATAGAACTCATACTTAAAGAGATCATTCTAAATTGGTCCTTCGATAACTATTCCCAGACAGAAAAAAGAATCATTCTACATTGGCACCGTAAAAACTCGACTGTGAAACTGCAAACGTGAGTTACAATTTTAAACCATCATGCACAACTTCATCAACTCACTCTCCATTTTCACGTTTTTTGAATCACATACATATTTAGTATCTCAATCACGACATGAATACCTACATTAAAGCCAGAACAAGCTCTAATCCAAAAAGCACATACTTTATTATTTCCCTAAAAAACGTTGTAACAACTATCTTACTAACAATGAAAACTATGTGTACCACCTCATCTAGAATCATAAATTGTAGGAAACGGAATACTTCTAATTATTAATTTTAGGGTCTGGAACAACCATAACAATAGAGCAGTAGAATCTAACAAACCAAGAAATGCTCTTAAATTCACCAAAAAAAGACATTCTCAAATCAATTCAAAATTAAATGAAAGAACAACAACGACAGACCCAGTATAATCCCACAAAGTAAGGTCTAGAGAAGATAGAATGCAGACCTTATCCCTAGAGGGTAGAGAGGTTGTTCATGATACATCCTCAACGCAAGGAAAAACAATCAAAGCAGATCGAAAAAGGAAATAACTGAAGTGAAGAACCCATGGCAAAATACTATACAAAACATAGCAAAGCATTCTGAACAGTAAACAATAACTACAACAAATAATACGATAATCGAAGTACAAAAAGCATAACATAGTAACATAAATCGAGGAACTAAACCACAAAACAAAAAGTTAAGAGTCTTTACCTTGTAAGCAACAACAACCATAACAATAGAGCTATATAATCCAACAAACCGAGAAATGCTCTTACTGAAGTCACTAAAAACATTCTCAAATCAATTCAAAACCAAATCAAGAACAGCAAACCAAGTGTGATCTAGGGAGGATAGGGAGGAAAAAATACAAATATATATGTTTAGTCCAAGACTAATAATTATAAGCACAAATGGCAAATATACGAACAAAGAAATAGATTTTTTTAATGATAAACTGAAATATCAATCATTTAGTGTCGCCTCTTAAGATCAAACTCATTGGCAACAAAAAGTATGTCTCAAAACCTTGATGATGACGACACTAAAGAGCATATTAAGTGAGTATGAAGCACTCAACACATTTTGAGCATCCCTTCACAGCTTAAGCGAACACTAACTACAACAAAATAATACGACAATCAAAGTACAAATGCAGTAAATAGCAACAGAAATCAAGGAACACAGACCTTGCGCTTACCTAGTAGAGATAAATAGGTTGTTTCCAATAGACACTCAGCTTAAATAAAGATTGCCAAGTAGCCACAACAAATAACAACATAGCATAACTGAACAAAAGGAAACAACACATGCTACTAAAAATCGACGAAAAACAATACTGATAAGGAAAACTAGACAATTCTCTCAAAACCAAACCACAGAGCAAAAAGTTCAAATCTTTACCTTGTAAGCAACTCAGTCATTTGACCCATATAGTATTCATTATACTCAAGAGTTTCCCCATAACAATGCTCATGCCTATCCCATGGAGAAAGATACAAACCCAATTCTAATCCCCCATTTCTTGCAGCTTCAGCCAAATCAGCTACAATATCACCAACCCCATTTCTCCAAGGACTTGATTTAACAGAATAATCAGTGTATTTTGAAGGCCAGAGACAAAACCCATCATGATGCTTAGCAGTTAAAACTACTCTTTTGAAACCAAAATCTTTAGCTACTGTAACCCATTGTGTTGCATTTAACAATTTGGGGTTAAAAATTGATGGGTCAACATGACCTGTACCCCATTCTGAATCTGTAAAAGTGTTGGTACCAAAGTGAAGAAAAAGTGCCATTTCTGCAATTTGCCATGAGATTTGACGGGATTTTGGGATTGGTAGAATTGGGAGTGGAGGTGGCTTTCGATGTGAAGATGTTGAAAGTTGAAATAACAAGAGGATAATGATTGTTTTGAGAAATTCTGTAATGGGTTTCTTCTTTATCATCTTGGGATTGCCGTTGACCTTTTTTTTTCGCCGGCGATCACTCTAAAGCTGCCGGAGAGAGGTGGAGTTTACCGGTGACTCCAAGTGTTGACTGACTTTTGCACTTCTGTTACTTCATAAATCTTGATGACGATTATTTTGAGGTTTTTCAATTTCTTTTTTTAAATTCAAACTCGCGAATCTTTCACCAGTCGAGCTCGCTCTCTTGTCACGTCTTTAACTCATTTGCTCGAGTCGAACCTAATCAAACTCTTCGAGCTTGGAGGATCATTTGCTATACACTCTCTTGCTATTACCGGCAGGGAGTACAACAACAAAAATGCATATTATCATATTGAAAGAGGCGAAGCGTAGTGATTCCTATGATTAAGCAAACATAT
This sequence comes from Solanum chilense, assembly GCA_032847665.1. Classification (NCBI taxonomy): domain Eukaryota; kingdom Viridiplantae; phylum Streptophyta; class Magnoliopsida; order Solanales; family Solanaceae; genus Solanum; species Solanum chilense. The sequence continues at coordinate 53,972,666 of CM064973.1, forward strand.
ATTCTCTCCGTTTTAAAAAAGATAATCTAGTTTGACTTACAACGGAATTTAAGAAAAAAAAGATTTTTTAATCTTGTCGTTTTAAATTAAAGTTATGTCAAATATACCAAAACATCATTTAATTTTGTAGACTTAAACATGTCACGTGAAAAGTTAAAGTTAAAATGTTACCAAAAAAGAAAAAGAAAAAAATCTTTCTTTTTTAAACAGACCAAAAAAATATAATCATTTTTTTTAAAATAAAAGAAATAGCGGCATAGAAAAGTTATTGGTTTATAAACTTAAATATAGATGCAAAAGTTCATTTTAAAAAAGCAAAACTATCGTTTCTTTTTAAACGGACTAAAAAAAAAATACCAAGGAAATAGGTATAGAGAAAAATTATTGGTTTATAAACTTAAATATAGATGCAAAAGTCCATTTTGGGGTGCCAAATTATTTAATTTCATCTGCTTAGAATTAAAAATATCTTCTCCTTTCAACTTGATAATTGATTGTCATATTGCCACTAGTCTTCAGTGTCCCTACACAGTAGACATCACTTACTAAGACAGCCACTAGTCTTAGTCTTCTTATGTTAAAAATAATACTATGATTTATCTTCTTTTGTCACCAACAATTCAAGAAAAGAACATAGAGTGTACTAAGTGATTCATTGGATATGGCTTATACTGAAGTTACATCTTTGATGCAGACACTGCAGAGACTCATGCAACTCCATCCAAAAAGTAGAAAGAAAACAGAATCTCTCTTACAAAAGGTGAGTTTATTGCAAGTTTTTTTTTATGACAGTAGAAAAGATCATGAGGATATTAAGTTTTTAGAAGGAATTATTAGAGATGTATCATGTAAAGCAGAAGATATAGTTGAGGAAATTATGTTTGAGTATTCATCTAGTTCAAGTTTAAAGAAGAATGCAACAAAGTTTGTTGGCGTTCATCGATTAGTATTTAGAAAGATTGATGAGTCTGCAATCACTAGTGTTTATAATGACATATGTTCTATCGAAGGTAGATCAACAGCGAGTTGTTCGCGTGATGTTACACAAACTTTGAGTTCACAAAAGGATCATGTTGTAGTTGGTCTATATGATGATTTTTTACGAATTGCAGATAGACTAACAGGATATCCTGATAAGCTAGATGTTGTGGTAATATTTGGTATGGGGGGTATTGGTAAAACCACTCTTGCTAAGAGAATTTATCATGACAAGTTAATAGAGGAACACTTTTATGTTAGAGCATGGATCACTGTATCGGAGCGATATAAGGTGAGGAATATGTTGTTAGACCTTTTGGTTTGTACATCTAAAGTTGCGTTTGTAATGGATGAAATGAAAAACGAAGAATTGGCTGAACGATTGTACAAAAGTTTAAAAGGACAGAGGTATCTTATCGTCATGGATGATGTTTGGTATACTGAGGCATGGGATGATGTTAGAAGATGTTTTCCAAATGACAACAACGGAAGTAGAGTAATGGTGACTAGTCGAATCATGAAAGTTGCTCGTTATATCAACCCCCTTAACCCTCCACATCAAATGCGTTTCTTGACTGTAGAGGAAAGTTGGAAGCTGTTGCAGAAGAAGATTTTTGGATTAGATGATCCAAGCTGCTGCTGTGATTACGAAATGGAAAGGATTGGAATGGAAATTTCGAAAAAATGCAAGGGATTACCACTAGCAATTGTTATGGTAGCTGGGATACTTTCTAAAGAAAGCGCGACAGCAAGTAAATGGAGTGATATTGCAGAAAATATTCATTCTTCATTCGTAACAGAGGAGTCGCGCCCATTCTTGGATATACTAGCATTGAGTTATAATCATTTGCCTCGTCATTTGAAGGCGTGCTTTCTTTACATGGGCGCGTTCCCTGAAGACGTTGAAGTCCCTGTGTGGAGGCTCATTAGGTTATGGATTGCTGAAGGATTTATAAAGCTGGAATCACCAAAGACGCTGGAATTTGTAGCGCAAGAATATTTGCAGGAACTCATCGACAGAAGCCTAATTATAGTGAGTAAGAGATCGTATGATAATAGAGTCAAAACATGTAGCATTCATGATATCTTGCGAAACTTTTGCCAAGAAGAAGCTAAACAAGAAAAGCTTTTGCATGTTGTGAGAAGGTTGGAACCACATTTTCCTCAAGGTGTTCACCGGCGTCTACATTTCCATTCAGACATTTTTGCCTACTCCTCTTACACATATTCTAATCCATACGTTCGATCTTTTCTGTCATCAAAAGCATGCTCCGTTTTAGAGGATTCCTACTTTGGTTGTATGGGGTTCAAATTGCTTCGTGTGTTGGATGTAGTTAACTATTCCTTTTACGGTTTCCCAATTCATGTCATAAAACTAGTTCATTTGAGGTACCTCGCGCTCTCCATCAATTCTGAGCTTCCTAGGTCGATATCCAAGCTCAAGAGTCTACAGACCTTAATCATTTATTGGGGAACCAAGGAGATGCGCATACTTCCGTTGGAAATATGGAAGATGCCAATACTAAGGCACATCCATGTCAAAGGAGATGTTTTGTTATTTGGATCCCCCATTGATGATCATCACTCGAAAAGGAACTTTCGAGTCTTGGAGAATCTGCAAACACTTTGCACTATTACTATTAGCACAATAAACTTTTCTCATGGACTGATTGCTACATTACCTAACCTAAAAACATTGGCCTCTAATCTGGTTACTGGCGGAAACCATGATGCTTGCGATGTGGATTGGCTTGGGAGTTGTCTCAACAACCTACAGCAAATGTACTCACTTGAAACTCTCAAGTTGCTGTTCAACTTGCCAATGAAAAATCCTCTTCCTCGTAACTCTATCCAACGATGGAATGCATTCCCACCGCATCTCAAGAACTTGACTTTGAGCTGCAGCCTTCTACTGTGGCAAGATGCTAGAGTTCTTGGGAACTTACCAAATCTTGAAGTTCTCAAACTGAAATATTTTTCCTTCCAAGGACCAGAATGGGAAACCGATGAAGAGGGGTTTCATCGACTCAAATATCTGTTGGTTGAGAGCAGAGACTTGGTGGTTTGGAAGCAGGCAAGTACAGATAGTTATCCATTCCCAGCTCTCCAACATTTAGTTTTGAGGTCTTGCAACAAGCTAAAAGAAATCCCTTATGAAATTGGAGATATCCCATCTTTGCAAGTCATCGAATTGTATTCGTGTAGCCCTTATGCCACGAGACTCGCTAGAATGATTCAACAAGATCAAATTGACTCAGGAAACAGTTGCCTTGAAGTTTTCATTCATCCAGCTAGATAGGTAAACTTAACAAGTTTTATTCTTGTCATTTTTTTATCATATGGTTGAACCACAGTATTACAAATACACCAACTGTTCTTTCTTATCTGTGATCTGATTAAGCGTGTCGTGTGCAGGAATTTAGACCCTTTATATGGTCTTGGGCAATTCTCTCTTCATGAGCTAGATTTTTGGGAGTGAAGACGCGCGTTGAGATGTGGAGGATTTGGGCTCTTCATGTGGTCTTGAACAATCCTCCGATCCATTTGACAGGTAACAGTTACTAAGACATGCAGTTGTTCTTTGACATATTTTTGACATTCACCATTTCTCATTGCTAGGAGGGTTACATTGAGGAGGCATGGAGAGTACGAGGCGTAGTAGAAGAAAGGGGGAGGGAGTTCTCAAACATGGAAAAGCTTTCAATGAAGAAATACTTGAAGTGAACGAGGAGTTGTATGAGGTGAAAATCTCATGTACGACTTGTCAATGCCATTGAGGACACTTGGAGAGTGTGTGGCATTCGTACTCTTTGAGCACAGTGGGAGAAGGGGGGAAGGGATCGAGTTCTCAGATATGGCAAAGATTCCAAGAAGGATTGAACGAGGAGCTATGTGAGGTGAAAATCTCATGTGCGAGTCCTTTTGTCAATGATATGAGTCCTGAGGTCCATTGCATATAGAAGCATGGGGAGTATACATGGAATCCTCTTCGGGGCGAAGTGGAAAAAGAGGGGAGGAAGAGTTTTCAGACACGAAAAAAGGTTATAATGAATTCTAAAGAAAT
>CM064973.1:53978907-54079409 GCA_032847665.1 Solanum chilense
ATCGAGAAGACATAATACATAAATCTGTCCTTTAATTTGGCTTTAAATTATATTTTTGTCCTTCAATTTTGGATTTGCACAAATAGACACTAAATTTGTATAAAGTTGAACAAATAGACACACATGTCCTACATGTCATTTTTTGTCCTACGTGTATTGTGTCATGTAGGACTCATGTGTTTATTTATTTAAAAGTTGAATACTTAAAGTGTGTTTGTGTACTGTGAAAGTTGAAGGTCAAAGTTAAAATTTAAAGTCAAGTTTACAGTCCAATATATGTATTTTATGCTTATCGAAAAAGACAGAATCATCGTGCGTGCAAAAGTATCATTTAACCTTTTTGAAATATCAATAGGTGTTATCGAATATAAAAAAAACTAGTAAAAACTATATTTCACTAGTCAGAGCCCCATATCGAATCAGATAAAAAAGAACATAAGCATGATCCAAAGTTCAAACATTTAATTTCTCATGTTACTTTATGTGTAATAGATTTGGAATGTTATGTTAACTAATTAGCATATGTACATAAATTCAAAATAGTAAGATATCAATATAGATACTAAACACATGAAGAGATATCAAAAAAATAAAAAAAGTATTTCATCCGTTTCAATTTTTTGTACTACTATTTGATTGGATGTGGTTATGCTAAATGGGATAAAAAGTAGATATTAAAAAAAATACGAACAATTACATAAATTCAAAAGAAGTGAAGATTGAAAAATGAGAAGAAAAACAAAAATTTATGGTTTAAAACAAAGATTAGATATTTATATGGCTATAATTTTTTTATTGAGGACAAAAATGAGATATTTAAAAAAAATTATAAACTTTTTTGGAACACTCAAAAAAGTGCTTCAAATAAATTAAAACGGAAAAAGTATATTTCACATAAATTAGAATATTGAGACTATAAAATAGTAGTTTACTATAATGATGATTGTAATTTCATTTTATAATGAGATGCTTAACCTCCTTTTAATGAGAATCTTACACTAACTATGGTATCTTAATCTTAATTTTTATTATTATTTTTAAGTCATCAATTAGTTTCAAGATTTGACTAAATAAAAATCTATTAGTTTAAACTTTCAACAACATAATATGAGTTATAGCCGCCTCTATTATGGGCCCACTTATTTTGAAAACTCTAAATTAATTTTTGAAGGTGAAATTCACAATTAAAATTTGGATAGTTTTGAAGGGGAAAAATATATTTGTATTTTGTCTCTTTTTTTATACTTTTGTTTTTAATTATTATTTTACTTCTACTCTTTGATACCATTTTAGAATATATAATATTTGAATATAAACGTATCATAAGTATATATATATATATATATATATATATATATATATATATATATATATATATATATATATATATATATATATATATATATATATATATATATATTTCGATGATACTAATAGCGATTTAATGAATATTTTAATGGAATAGTCACATAAATATATTGAACTAGGTTCAATTTGGTTAAATAATTTGCCTAATGAGCTCAATTTGTATAGTTTTCTCATTTTTAAACCACATGAAAAGGATAATTAATTACAATTTTTCTCATATCAATCCAATCGAATATTTTAAAATATCAATCAAAATTTACATATTTTGACTCTCGGAAAAAGAAGCACGACAATTGATATGAGAGCGAGAGAGTTGTACTAAAATTTGTTAAAACAAAAATACATAATACATAACACGTGTCATTTACTTGTTCTTAGTTGATACTTAAACTTATATAAAATTAAACAAATAGACACATATATTTTATATGGCATTCAGTATGACAATATGTATCCTACGTGCATTATAATATGTAACTATAGATATCACTTGTTCAACTTTACACGAATTTAAATTCCTATTTATGTACATCCAAAATTGAAATGTATATAAATAAGGAAAGTTTCAAAAACAACAAATATTAGACCTTAAGTAAAACTCATTAGCAACTGTTTCACTAATTGCAATTCGTAACTACACTTTAATTTACCACGCATTTGTATTCGTTGTATTTTTTCAAAACTTGCAAAAAAGTATCAAATACATATTAAGAAGAGAGAGGAGACCGAAATTGAGGAGAGACATGTTTTATTCATTGTATCACGATTAATATAAATACATAATACATGTACAGTTGATACAAAATACAAATATATATTTTTTAAATACAGATTATAAAAAATACAAATCTCTCACCTATTTTTATTGACATACAATTGACTACAATACATTTGATGGAGAGGGTGAATACCATAGTATTTGTATGATTCACGAATACAATTGGTTCATAATATAAATATAGTTTATCAAATACGATTGACATAAAATATAAATTTCTCATCTATATATATTTGATCGAATACAATTGATACATAATACGTTTAACGATTTTCCCGCCATCTTAAAAAAACACACGTGGGAGTGTGGGCCCCACTAAGGAAAAGACGAAACTGGTTACGTAATTTCAGACAGCGAGACTTTTAGGACTCCTGTCTATCCAATCCTAGTTAGGACACCTTTGACTTTTTACATTTATTTTGGTTTTTGTGTTTTTTTTTTTTCATTTCATTTACAAATTCACCCCTCTTATTTTTATAAAATTCAACATTTCCCCACTACTAGTTAGAATGATTCGTCGGATATATGACTCCTTCACTTTCGTTATTTTGTTTTCTGTATTGCTTTGAATTATTCTTCTGTTTGGATTAGAATTTTATTTAAAAAATGATATTTTTATAGTCTGTATATAGTATCATTATCTTGCATGAGATGATGATGTCCTTTCAATTCGAGTTCCTTCCTTTTATGGTTAATTAAGTATGATGATACGCTTTGACGATGTTACCTAACAAATAAAAGATCTGCTAGACTAAAAAAATACGACTATTGATTTCTTCGGAAGGAAATTTTTAACTCACTAATAGATGGATGGAAATTCGGATTTTCTTAAATAAGGCACCGGCAATCGTTCCAATTAAGTGGAACTGAAGCTACCCCGTAGAGTTTAGAAATGAAACTCCACTTGATTATTTATTCTTCGTAGTCTCATTTTGTGAAATTAGATTGATTATATTATTGTTGGTGATGGTGATAATGATCGTGGTGATGGTGGTGCAGGAGTAACATTTCCCCTCCATTAATTATCTATCCGATGAAATAAAATAATTAAATTTGATTGATTTTTTTAGATTTGTCATCCATTAATAATTTGGATCTCAAGTTTGCAATACTTCTTGTTATCAAAATAGATGAGTGTTTACATTGACAAATGATATAGGCTTGACAAAAAGTTCATTTTTTTTTGGTACAAAGGTAATCGAAAATAAGTCAAATATGCTTTTAAGCTATACGAAAGATTCAACTTCATATATTTTAAAAGTAAATTTTTTTTTATGACGATATTATCATTGTCTTATTCAACAGTAGAAACTTTCAAGTGTCAAATTTAAATTAGACAATTCAAATTTATCGCCTATGCAAGATCAAATCAACTAAATAATTAAGTGCAATATCAAATTGAATTCTCGCAATTATCAAAATTTTATCATACAACTATTCATCACTAATTCTTCTCAAATGACTAATATCGTTATAATTTCACAAGTGAGAACATGAAAAACGATGGATATGCATATACAACTTTATTTTTATTTGGGAGAATGCATGAGAATGCACAAGTACCCCCTAGTCTATGACCGAAATTTCAGAGACACACATTAACTAAACTAAGATTCTATTACCCCCTTGAACTTATCTTTTTTTGTAATTATATACACCTTTTGTCTTACGTGGCACACTCTGTGACTCCACACAATTGAGGTGCGTGGGAAATATTTGGATATTACGTAAGCCAAAAAGGTGCACAAAATTAAAAAAAAAGAAGAGGAAAATAAGGTTAGGAGGGTAATAGGACCTTAATTTAGTTAAGGTGTGTCTCTTGAATTTCGATCATAGTTTAAAAAGTACTTATTCATTTTTCGTATTATTTCGTAAAAATAGAGAAATTATTGGAAAGGGTAACACTTTTTCTTATATTTTTTTTTATCATAAGTCAAGACAAAACACAAGTCCACATCTTGGTTATATCAGAGTCAATGATGGACACTTGTTACATATTTTTCTTCCTCCTTTAATATTTTATTCATACATAATTTATACTACAAAATTATTAATTATTAATTACAATTCATTTATTTGCTGTGTTACACATAATAATGCCTTCAGCCTTTGTATATATAATTTTTTTCTAGTAAAAGATTCGACGTTGCATGAGAAAAGACAGAGAGAATACATGATAAAATTAATTATTATTGTTATAATTAGTGGACCTCACTATATTAAATAATTTTTATAATATGATATGTTAGTCATAAGGTACATGCATGTTATATATATATTATGTTGGAGGATTTGAGATCATATTAATTATTCATTAATTGTTGTTTATCCAAGATGGTAAAGCATAACAATCAAATATGTTAGGACTTAATTAAAATAATTCTTATAATGAGACCACCATATAAAATTGTAAATTATTTACATGTCATTTATAAATAAAAGAAGTTTTAAGTTTTAAGTTTTATTCATCGATGATGTAAAAGATATATATATATATATATATATATATATATATATATATATATATATATATATATATATATAATCAATATACGTTTAAATATGACACTATTAATCATATATACTACTATTAGCTGTATCAAGAAAGGAATCGAGGAAATTTATGAATAATAATAATAACGAAGAGAAAACCAATAAAGATAATGTTTTTTTAATCATTATTATTATATATTATCCTCCAAAATTCAATTATATGTGGCTATATACTCGTGATACAAAAAATTTGATGTTTTTTTTTTGTTGAAGTATAATACTATTTCATATAAAAGATTAAGATGTTAAAGAGATTTTCATTAGTAGTACTCAAACACATAAAAAAAAAATTACTTTTATAATAAATGACGAAAAAATTTAAATCTGTTTAATGATATTATGATATGAAATATTAAAGTGTGTAACTATTTCTTCTTACGTTCATTTTAATTTCTATGAGTGTTAGGTTAAGATGGAAAAATATCCCACATATAAAGTCGTTGATGGAGTATTGAAAAAGCTAGGTAGTACATATTGATGTTACTTTAAACAATATATTATGAATGAGACACTTAATAATTTAAGTGAAACAATGATTTGTAAAATTATATAATTTAAAATGGACAAGTCAAAGAATTAGAAGGGTTATAAACACAAAAACATTAATTATTTGAGATTTGATTATAGAAGATTCATGAACATAAAGAACCAAAAGAAAGAACAGTTTCCTTGTAGGTATCAACAAGCTAGACATCAATGATAATAATTAGGTATCGAATAAGCAGATCGAGTTTAATTTGATTAAATAAAAAATAATTGCGTTAATAAATAAGTTGAATATTAATATCTATTCAAAAGTTACTTAAACTAAAATAGATCAAGTTAATAAACGGATAAGTCAGTAATCAGTACAAATTTAGTTAGATGAATAAATTATATTCTTATGAGCTAATTTTATCGGATGAAAAAATAATAATGGTAGCACAAAGGTTAGCTCAAGGCTAAAATATTTATGTCATATATATGATTGTAAACATTAGGTATATATCAATTTTATTATTGCTCTTGTATCATGAAAAGTGTCTTTTCAAAATTGATCAATTAAACATATGATATTACTATTCATTGTGGATTTATTTTTTGAAACACATTTCTAATAAATATTTTTAAAAATAAATAGATTTTAGATGTTTGATAAAAAAAAATTAAAATATTAAACTACTTTGAATTTTTTTTAAAAAAAAATATCTAATATGAAAGACTTATTAGATTCTAAAATATAACTATTTTACGTCTGATATTTTAATAATAATAAGCACGATAACTATCATGAATATTAAGAAAATGAGTTTTTTTCTTTAATATTCTTTTTTCTAATTTGTATTTGGTAAATTTCGTTTTCTTGGTTGTTACAATTATGAATCAAAAAATTTGTTTTGTAACTTCTAGAATCAATTTTAAGGTCTATCTAATCATTTTATTTAAAATTTGATTTATTCCTCCGTTCTATAAAATTTATCATATTTTATTTTATGAAAATTAAATTAAATTTATTTTAATTAATATTTTAAGATATAATTTTTCACCACGTTAATTAAAATAAAATTGCAATTTATAATATTTTCTGTGTATTTTTTAAATATCTTAAAATTATAATTTTAAAAAATGTTAAATTAATTTATTCTGATTTAACTCCAATATTATTAAATTAATACTCAAAAAAGTGAAATGTAACAATTATTATGAAACAAAAACAATGTTTCTTGTTAAATTGAGTTTGTATGTGCAAGAAACCACTAGGAAAATGAGATTATACAAGTTAATTAATTATCTTAATATAAGTATGTCTTCTTTTTCATATTTTTAATTATTTAATCTAGATAACGAATTTCTACCAAACATATATCGTTGTTTTGCAACAAGGGTCAACAAAAGGAACTAAAGAATTTTTTTTAAAAGAAATATAAAAAACTAAAAAAGACATGTTTTGAATTTTTATTTTAAATTTTACCGATTATTTTAGAGATCTGTTTAAAGTTTTGCTTTGAGAAAAACAAAAAAGTCATTTTTATTTTTTTATATTTCGAAATTTTACTTCACATGATGAAAATAATATAAAAAAATTTAAAGAATACTAATATTAAAATAATTTTCCTTTACCAAATATAGAATACAATAATCTCACATGCCATTTATTTTTGAACTATATCCATCATTAATTCTATCCACCTATCAAAAAGATCACATAAATAAATCGAAAATGTATTTATTTTGCACCTTCTTGATATCTTGAAATCTAAATTAGTGAGAAGAAGAAAAAGGAAATTATTAAAACCCTTTGACATTTTATCATTTTATAATTGGTGGGAGTAAATTAATATTAATTAAAATATGACAATTTTTTTTCAATCATTTATGAGGAACTATACTTTTACAGACAGATAAAGGCTATTAATTAAGAGGTTATATATAAATATCATTTCCTAATAGTATAAGTCATGTGTGTTATTAATATATATATAAATTAATGCATAAATCACCCAACTTGGTCATTATTTCTAATTATAAGTTGCATTAAGATACTTATTACACTAATTTGTTTAATTAGGTGTATAGTTTCTAAAATCAATGTCATGTCATCTTTCTGAGTTTTATAGGTACATTAATGTAAACACCTAATTATATGAAAGAAATTTCAAATTTAGGTGCTTATCAATTGTTAATCATGTCTACTGAGTTTACGTGTTTTGTTTATCCGCTCAACAAAACAATAACAACGATAACATATTCAGTAAAATTTTATATGTGAAGTTTAAAGAGCGTAAAGTATACGCATACTTTATTACTATCTTGTTGAGATAAAAATGTTATTTTCGAAAGACGCTTGAATCAAACACATTAGATACAAATACAAAACAAAAAGAAAATAATGTAGGTTGGTGAACCAACAAAATAGCGTGCTAATTCAAACATGTTATTAAACTTGTTTCCTCTTTTGATATCCGATATTTACACTGGATCTCGACTAAATTCAAATTATGTATTCAACAAAAAATTTCCTTTCCTATGGGCTCTAATTGATATATAATTGTCACGACCCAAAACGGGTCGCGAGTGGCACCCACTTTTATCCTCCTATGTGAGCGAACCAACAATTCTAAAACCCAACATTTACCAATATTTTAACCATAACGAACAACATAATGCGGAAGACTTAAACTCATTAATATAACCAATAAATAACTTCTAAAATTCAATCTTATTATTTATCCCAAAAACTGGAAGTCATCATCACAAGAACATATATCCTCAAATTACTAGGCTAAGAGTATCTAAGAAGCTAAAATATGTAAACAGCTAGTCCATGCCGGAATTTCAAGGCATCAAGACATGAAGAGGAAGATCCAGTCCAAGCTAGAAGCAATAGCTCACCCTGAAATCTGGCGTGATGAAGACTGGCTAGAGTTGAGAACGAGTTGAAGACGATGGTACGTTTGCTGCATTCCACAAATAATCAAAGAAAAACATACAAGTAGGGGTCAGTACAAGGCACAAGTACTGAGTAGGTATCATCGGCCAACTCAAAATAGAAACAGTATATATCAAATAATAATATAAAATCAACCACATACTCAACAGGTGATAACAACAACACCATAACCATTGGCCACAACACCCAGCATATCTATGAGGACTCAAGCCTCCCTGTCATACTCATTTGTGAATTAGATCTTTAAGTTGAGTATATTAACATAATTCAAGTTTTCATCTCTTTATTCCTCTTGTGTCGGTACGTGACACTCCGCTCCACTACTACTATCCTGGTGTCGGAACGTGACACCCGATCTTCTAATACTATCCTGGTGTCGGAACGTGACACCCGATCCTCATCTATCCCGGTGTCGGAACGTGACACTCCGATCCTCATCTATCCTGGTGTCGGAACGTGACACTCTGATCCTCATCTATCCTGGTGTCGGAACGTGACACTCCGATCCTCATCTATCCTGGTGTCGGAACGTGACACTCCGATCCTCATCTATCCTGGTGTAGGAACGTGATACTCCGATCCTCATCTATCCTGGTGTCGGAACGTGACACTTCGATCCTCTAATCTCATTCTTTAGTTCATCAAGCCTTCTTTTATACCAAGGCATTATCATTAACAAAGCGAATTTAAGGTTTAAGATTCACAGCCTTATCTTTCCAAACCATTACAATTACATAATCACATCATGCAAACACACAATTAAGCATATAGAAGACTTTACAATACCACCCAATACATATCATTCGCTATTAAGAGTTTACTATGAAATAGCATAAACCATAACCTACCTCCACCGAAGTTTCGTGATCAAGCAAGCAAATTCTCCAAAGCTTTGTTTTGTTTCCCTCTTCGTTCGTCTCTCTCTATGCTCGTGCGTTCTCCTTTTCCTCTCCGTTCTTTCTATTTTTCTTATTCAAACCCTTTTTCTTTTACCCTAATTGTCATATATCTCATTATGATGAGAATACCCCATTAATTAGGTTTAAGTTGTCTCCTTTAACCCCCAAATAAATAAATTATTAATATTAATCCATTAACTTTCTAATTATAATCATAAATAGTCCAAAACACCCCTTTTAAAACAAAAGTCGAAATCCGACCCGAGTGGGCCTACGGAGCCTGTGACGGTCCGTCGTAACTGTGACGGTCCGTCCTGCAGGTCCGTCACAGAGTTCAGAGAGTAAAATTCATTGGAGGACTTGTGACGGTCCGTCGTGCCTACGACGGTCCGTCCTGCACTTCCGTCGTGAAGTTCAGAGAGTCGATTCTCAATGCCCAAATTTCAGAATTCTAAGTGTTTTGGAACGAGACCCCCTCGACGGTCCGTCGTGCCCATGACGGTCCGTCGTGGGATCCGTCGTCTCAGACAGTTATTTCCAGAATGAACTCTACTGCTCAAAACGACTAAACAGGTCGTTACAATAATTTATTGGGATAATTGTATATAATAGCAAACTAATAACCTAAAATAAATTGAGTAGCTACTGTTTGATTTAATTGTGACCCATAGCAAACGTTTGCCAAAGTTTGTCAATCCCCTCTTTCCCAAAACTCTCGCTCGCCACTCTAACATTCTCACTCGCCACTCTCCCTCTGCTCGCCTCTTTCGCCTTATACAACAGAAGTGTATTGTATTTCTGTTTTGTATAAAGCGAGAAAAATTTGTATATACGCATGTAAAAACATATATCTTCGTGCTATACACTTAATTATACAATTTATAAACATTTCACGTCGATTCAATTGTATACAAATGCAAATTTTATACAAATATTTCAGCGAAAAAGGCCAGCGAATTATACAATTGTAAATTATACAATTGCAGTGAAATACAACTTTCTCTCGCTTTATACAACAGAAGTGTATAAATTGTGTTTTTTTTTGTATAAAGCGAGATAAAATCATACATCTTCTTCCTATACACTTATAATTATACAATATACAAACATTTTACTTCGATTCAATTGTATGCAAAGCAAATTTTATGCACATATTGCAGCAAAATAGGCCAGCGAATTATACAACTGCAGTGAAATAGGCTCGTGAATTATACAATTGCAGCGAAATAGGCCAGCGAATTATACAATTTAGGCCAACGAATCATACAATTGTATATGTATAGCGAGGCTGGCGAATTATACAATTTAGGCCAGTGAATTATACAGTTATATATGTATAACAATTATACAATTATATATGTATAGCAAATTATATAAATGTAATTTTTTTGTTTGCTATATGTGAAAGTTACCCTAATTAATTAAGATATAATCTATTTATATTGATTAAATAAATAAATTGTTGGCTATTTATGTGAGTTTTTAAATTATATGGTATGCGTAAAGTTGTAAGAATGCTTCAACTTTTGACCAATTTATCCCATGAGCAATTTGTTTAATAAATGGAATAAGATGAAAAATTATATTTGACATTAAATTTCTAGTTAATTTGATTGAAGATATATATAATTAATTAATCACGAGATAAATTTATACGTTAAATTTGGATTGCTCTGAGATAACTTTGTCCGTGAACCAAATGATTGCTCAAAATATAATAAATTTAACTTTTGATCTTGAAGATTTACCCATTATCACTATAATAGTACCGCTGTAAGGATACTGCACATTACTTTAAATATAAGGCAGTGTACAAGAATCCAGATTTCTGTTTTAAGTATCTGACTTGCTTAACAAAGGAACATCCCGCAAGGGCAATCTCTTTGGACATGGACGCAGTGGCGATTAGAGGAACTCGAGACAAGCGTAAATGAGAAGAAATTCTTTTTCATAGTCTGTTAATTTTCTTCTTGTTGCATCTCGTCGATACGATAGGTTGATTTACCTTACTAGTCATATGCCCTAAAGGTTTATTGTCTGGATGGTACTTTTCAACAGATAAGCGAATCGCGCTCAAGAAAATAACTTTTTGCGGCAATAAATTGACACATTAATAAAGAGTGACAAAGTTTTTACTGATATTAATTTAGTGTTATTTAGATCCAATGTCTCTAAAGTCTTTATATACATATAAAAAGAGTATTAATTATCGCTAAAAATCTCTATTTAGCGATAATTACTAATTAATTACCGTTAAAGTTCATTTTTTTAACGTAGTGTGCACATCTGACAATCACACTGTAGATATAATAAAGATGTAAAATTGAAGATTAATTCCCTATAATTTTTTAAATAAATTTATATGTAAAAAGCCCTACAAAAGTCAACTGACTTAGTCTTAATTACATGTGAGAAAATAAATTACTTGGTAAAAGTGTTAATAACTTGTTTTATTTATATGAAAGTGATTATGGATTAATCTATGTCTATCCCAAGTTAGGATTCAAAATATATTGTTAACAATGTTAAAATAAAAATGATATTTCTTCTTTGACATTAGTGTCTTGTCTTGTCCTATTGAATATATGATATAATTGGAATAATAATAATGTGTTTGACCAATATACTTTCATTGGTAATTTGTTTATTTTAGGACCAATAATTGAATTTTTATTGCACAATAAAAAAATTAATATAATTATGCATGAAGCTATCATAGATTATAAAATAAGAATCAATATAAGCATACGATATCGTCATTCGTCATCTATTCGTCCTCAATTAATTAATTTGTTAATATCAAACGCGTTCTAAGTATTTTATTCACGTTCATTAAATTTAAGAATGAAAAGAAATAAAAGGCTCCAACAATGAGTATATTTTGTTTTGTATTATGTGTTTAATATCTGTTAATTAATTTAAATTTATATCGTGTAAAGTTTATTAAATACTAATTTAGAAAATGTAAAAATTGAGAGACAGAAAATCGACAGATAATATCTATCCAAAAATTAGGAAAATACATCAAGTCAGTTGAAAATTAATAAAATTTTAGAAAATCGACAGACAGATTTGAATGATTTTCACAAAAAAATTATATATATATTTTAAACAAAGCTGACATAATCTTTCGGATTTTTGATTATTATTATTTTTTACAAAAATTGACTAATGCAAAGCTCACGATGTACAATCGATCAATTTACCTTTAAAATTAATTACACAATTATCGTTGCTTACCGAAGACTAATCCTAAGTAAAAAGATATGGAGACCGAAAATTGAAAATATATTTTTTTTAGATAGTCGGGTATTATCTTAGTCTTCTTTATCAATATTATTATTATTACAACTTGTTAGTTCCTTTGCTTTGGTTACGATATTATATGTGTTATTGTTACTATGCTTTTCTTTTCCATTATATCCAGCATAACTGCTTCACTACTGTATTTTTTTTCATATTAATTTTATCATATTTTACCTAAATCGAAAATATATCATAATAGAAATAAAAAATATTTATACACCACACTTCTCAGACTCGATAACTTAATAATTTACACTCAATATGAATTGATTTTAGGGAAATGGATTGATTTAACACTTCCTTAGGAATTTGTATTTTTGTACATGATAGAAACCTAAGTTGACACGTTAACTTTTTTTGTTTTTTTTTTTTGTACTAAACTTAGTACTTAATTTCCACTGGGTAAAGACTAAATTATTATTATTTTTTATGATATATTAAATCAATAAAGGATCAAGTCAGAAACATGGGCCAAAAAATTTAGTGATTAAAAAGCTGCTAATTAGTAAGTGTAGTTTGTTTCATCCAATAAAAAAATTTCTTTTTTTTTTAACAACTATCAACTTTATTTTGACCTTCTCTTTTAAGATGTAACTAATTAGAAAAAGTGGGATTTTCATTGGATTTTGAAATAAAATTTAAAAAGTTTATATAAGAATTTTATGTGATTAATTTAACTATATTTAATAAACACTTGAGAATATAATAACCTTTTTTTTTCTTCCAAAAATTGAACAGAAAGCGTTAAATATATAAAAATATTTTATCATGTGTTAGATGCTTAATCAGAACATATCATGGTTAGTACTAAGTTTAATTTAACTATATTTAATAAACACTTGAGAATATATTTAAAAAAAAATTCTTCCAAAAATTGAATAGAAAGCGTTAAATATATAATATTTTATCGTGTGTTAGGTGCTTAATCATAACATATCATGGTTAATACTAAGTAAAGTAATTATCGATTTTTTAATCGTAGTTTAAATCAAGAAAAGATCAAGTCAAATCATGGGCCATTTTTTTTTTTAGAAAAAGCAAAAAAAATGTTTTGTTTTAATGATCTCTTTTAAGATGTACTAAGTAAGTAAAAAAGGGGGATTTTCATTGGATTTTGTAGGAAAAAAAGGTTGTAATTAAAAAGGTTGACAATTCAAAAAAAAAAAAAAACATTGATAAGTCAATCAATAAAGTGAATATTAATAATCATTATCATAAGTCACTGTAAAAAATCTCATACTTGATAAGGTGTTAGCAGACAATCTATTCATTTTATTATGTTTGGTCATTTGTTGAGAGACATGTCAAACCTTTAAAAAGAAAAAAAAAATATTGAAGAAATTAAAAACCATAAGTAATTAGATGAACTATTTTGAGTTTTTTTTATTTTTCAAACAATAAAGAAATTGTATTTTGTTTTCAAAATTGGCCAAGCTAAGACTTAAAAGATAAAGTTTAATTTATAGAGTGGTGGTTAAATAAACAATGATGTTTGAGTGGAGTTTTTGTCCTCTACGAATTCACACATTCAAAAAATAAGAATTACGTAATTGAAGATACTGACTCCGACCAAGATGAGAGATATGATAAGTCCGAAGATATTTCTGAAATAAGATAGGAGTGATGCTCGTACATGATGGACAAGATGAGAGAAGCAATGGCTGATCGAGACAGTTTAGGCATGTTACAAAAAGTTGCCCTAATATCTGCTCCAACGAGAAGGTGTGAAATGTTAGAGAGAGATGATTAAATTTGACCTAACATATATAACACTCCTGCCGCTGATTGAAGACACAATCTTAGATAAGAGGGTATGAAGATCGAAAATTAGCAAGCAGTCTTGTTATATTTTAACATGATTATTTTTTACTAATATATATTTTTATATATTTTTTAGTGAAACCATGAGGCACTTACATTCCACATGAGCATCCTTTTTAAGTGTGTATAAATGGCTAATAATTTTTGTTAGGTAGGTGTAGTATTCTACTAATGTTATATAATTGACTCATGTAAATAAATCTAATTAAGATAAGCTCTAGAAAAATTGGAGTCTACCTAGAAATTATTAGCCTATAGTTTGGAACATGTCAAAATAATTTATGTGATCCCAACTAATTAGCCGTCAATTAGTCAATTAATTAACTTTATTTTATATCAAACTTATGAAACTCTTGGGGATTTCTTGAAGTTTAAGAGAAAGACTACTTACTTAAACAAATCCAAAAGTCTATGCATTATTATAAATCGTTATATGTATCTGGTTCAAGTTTTGAGTATAGAAAAAACTTGTAATGAAATATATTTATGAATAAAATTATTTTTTCCATATTTAAAACATAGATTCAAAATCTTAAAACTTCATTAAATATTTACTTTTTTTTTTATAATTATATTTTAAATATCACCTCAATGAAAAATTGTAGTTCCATCAAAGAGCGTAATTTTCTCCTTATGATAGCTTAATCGATGATTCACACAATTATTCAGTTATTAGTAACATAATGATACCATACATATCGAATTATGACTGGACGCTATTAAAGTCAAATTTGAATTAAAAATAATCTATCTAATGCGCGATTCATAATCTGAATTAATCGAACCAGTATATAAGAAAATCCAATTAACTACCACTTTTTTTTTCTTTACAAGAGCTAGAGTTCAGCAAAAGTAAGTTAAAAATAGGTCTGTCCTTTTGACTTTGTAATTATAAATATATGACTCAAAAAAATTCAAATTTTCTTCTTTTTTACTGTTTTAAACCCCACCCCCTACCCCCACCCCACCCCCACCCCCACCAACCCAAAGTCACCTCTTATTATTTAATATAAATATTAGCTATAACATAGAAACTCTTGTCCATTTGTCTATATATCTAACAAAAAAAAAATACTTTTAGTGTGTTTTTACAAAAGAAAAAATGGGAAGAGCTCCATGTTGTGATAAAGCAAATGTAAAAAGAGGTCCATGGTCTCCAGAAGAAGATGCAAAGCTTAAAGATTTCATTCATAAATTTGGTACTGCTGGTAATTGGATTGCACTTCCTCAAAAAGCAGGTAATTATTATCTGTCTATCGGAAACAGTCTTTCTATTCTGTAAAGGTAGGGATAAAGTTACTTACATGTTATAATTGTAAGTGCTTTAGACCTATTTATGTGATTATACTGAGTATGTTATTATTATTGTTGTAGTCGGAAAATTTGTTTTTTCGATGGTATTAATTGTTTGAATATTATTTTTTTTAGGACTAAGGAGATGTGGAAAAAGTTGTAGATTGAGATGGCTAAATTATTTAAGGCCTAATATAAAGCATGGTGATTTTTCTGATGATGAAGATAGAGTTATTTGCAACTTATATGCCAATATTGGAAGCAGGTAATTTATTTATTTGCTAATTTAGGTTTCTATGATGATTTTGAGAATTTAAAAAAAATAAAATTGTTCCCACTAAAAATGGGAAAAAAAAGAACCTCAATTAATGTGAAAAAGGGAAAAAAAAATATGTATATAAATTTAAATTAGGGTTCAGAAAGAAATGCAATTAGTTAGTTGGATTTTTTTAATTAAAGATTCTTTCATTTTTAGACAATTTTTTTCTGCATGCATGACAGGGTTTAGATCTAAGATAATATCTTCATTTATTTGATTTATTTCAACCCCCCACCCCCACCCCCACCCACCCACCTTCCCTTAGTGTTTATGTTTACGAGAGATTTGATTTTATAATCCGTTATATGTAAATATGATGATTTTTAGAGAATATCGTTAATTTATTTATTTTTTGACATGTATAATTATGTTGGTAGGTGGTCAATTATAGCGGCGCAATTACCTGGAAGAACAGACAATGATATCAAGAATTATTGGAACACGAAGCTGAAGAAAAAGCTCATGGGATTAATAATACCTAATAACAATTCTTCTTCTTATAATAATAATAATAATAATTACCAAAAAAAATTACCATATTTTCCATCAACTTCTCTTCATCAAGCCCAACAAAATCTTGGGCCTTTTATTACAGGCCCAGAACAGCCCATTATCATTCCATCAGCCCAACAAAACAATTTGTTCAACAATAATAACAACAACTTGATGATGATAGCCAATAATTTGCAAAATTATCCAAATTTTGGTGCTACAAATTATAATTTGCAAAATTATCCAAATTTTGGAGAAGTTGCAAGTTGTTCTTCATCAGATGGCAGCCAAATGAGTTTTGGTACTAATAAAGATATTATTAATATTAAAAGAGAAGAAATTATGAGTTTTGGTGGTCATCATGATGGTGCTATTTATGAAGAAATTAATAACCAACAATTTAATTTTGGTTATTTTGGAAATACTATGCAGGAGATTGCTACAAGTTGTTGTACCAATGGCAATAGTGGTAGTACTACCAATAGTAGTAATAATTTTTTGTTGTACAATAATGATGAAAATTGTAACAAGTCAAATGAGATAGGGATGTTTTATTACTAAAAAAAATGTAAGTACAATTATGGAAGATTTGATAGTTGTTGTGTTGGGGGTATGGGGTTATTGCCAAGTAGATTTTGGGACTTTTTTTTGGGGTTTTGTGTAGCTCTATTTATGTTGGAATTTAATCGAAAAAAAGTTCTTGATTTCATTTCGATATGTTGTTTGATATTTATCGTGAGATTCTGATTAATTTAAATCTATATGTTAGTTAAGAATTTTTTTTCTTCAAACTTGATATATGGTACTTGTTTTGAAAACGTTCTGATTAATTTGATTTGTATAATGCGTCACCGTAAAAACTCATTTAATGTTTTGTGTTGCTACTTATTGAATGGAACAAAAAAAAAAATTCTTGATTTGATCAATTCGCTTTATTTGATATTTATCATGAGATTTTAATTAATTTAAATTTATATTACGTAAGACTTTAAGAAATTTGATGACGATACTTGTTTTAGAGTCATGATTATTTCAATTTGCATTCCGTAGAACTCATTTAATGTTTTATGTAGCTACTTATGTTGGAATTGAATGGAAGAATTGAAAATAAATTTTTTATTTCGTTTCACCTAGTGTTTATTATTTATTTTGATATCTGATTAATTCAAATTGCGTAAAAAATCTTTTTCTTTCGAACTTGATGTTTGGTACCTATTCATAGCAAATTTAATTTACATTTCGTAAAATCGATTTAAGAAAAAGAGGATTTTTTTTATTAACGGAGCAATTTAGCATATGTTGATTATCTCCATCTTAAAAAAAACAATTTAAAGGTATTTTGATGTATAAAGTTTGTTAAGGGTGTGTGATGTAAACAACTAGTCTATTATAATATGAGCGACTAATTTTACGATATAAATTTATGATTTCAATATTACACATAGATAATTATATCTTTACACCAAAACAAAAATATAACTCGAGATTTTCACCTATAGATTCAAAAGAAAGATTAAAAAAAAAGTTCTCATATTTTTATTAGTTTATTTAGTGTAACAAACTATAGAGATTTAAATAATCTTTGTATGATGAGAATGAGTCATGCATATAGAAAAATAGATATTAATAATAATACATGGAAATATATATTTGGGGATTTGCATGGTGGTTCAAGATTTGAAAGTGATAAAAATATTAATTAATCAAAATCTCAGTGTTATTTTTTTTATTATTTTAAAATACATAATATTTATTTAATTGATCTCTTGTTTTATATACTATTACTATTATTATTATTATTGTTGTTGTTATTATTATTATTATTGTTGTTGTTGTTGTTATTATTATTATTATTGTGTTGATAACAAAAATAATAATAGTATTTTTATGCTTATGATATTATTGATTGATCATTGACCATTGTTTTTTGGATAATCAAATATGGGTAAGGGGTCCACATTAAAGTTGACTCTTTGCTTATAAATATCATCTTAGGTAAGCTTAATAATAATTTAATACACTTGGCGAATAATTCCATCTGGCAAATAAATATATTATTTTTATATTTTTAAAACATAATTTCTTGTTGAATTTATTTAACTATTAATACATTTAATTACTTTTTCTCATCTTGTAAAGTTTTGAAAATGATAACTAGTTTTGTTTGACTATCTATTATTGTCCCAAATTTTTGTAGTTTCTAGAAATTACTTCAAAATGTTATCTTGAAGAACCTTTCAAATGATAACAACTTGTGAAGGCATGTTGCATTTTAAAATCACTTGTAGTTGTGACGGCGTGATACGTATTTTTTATTTTTGATCAAAAGATTTAGATTCGAGTCTTGTTGCCTGTTGGATACATAGTCGTTGTTATTAGAGAGTGTTTTACTTCTCTGCCTCATAAGAATTTCGTGGTGCGAATCCAGATTTAATCAAATTTTACTATAGATATTGAACAATGAGAAACGACAACAATTAATTCAAAGAATGGTTCATTCTTTTTTTTCTAACCAGGTGTTTGGAACCTACATTGAAGCTCCGGCTAAATTCGCATTGCGCATTGCATGGTCTATTCAGGCTAACACTCCCATAAGAAAAATTCATATCCAAAACTCGAATCCAAAACCGCTGATTAAGGATGAACGAGTCTCACCACCCTCAATCATCAATTTGCAATTAATTTGCTTTTTTTTTTTTTTTTTTTGTCTTGATGGGACAAATTGAGGAGAGAGGCTAGGTCAAAATGAACATAAAAATTTAAGAGATGAAAAAAAATTAATATTATTTGTTTTACCCCTTATTAAAGACCAAGACTGAGCACACAAAAGTAAAAAGGAAAAAAAATAGTTTACTATTATTTTCTACTCTAATTATTCTTTACTTATTACAAAATAATTAATATTTAATTACCAACTTGTGTTTCACTAGCTAATTTGACCAACAATGTGAAAATAATTGACAATATGAGAAAGAAAGGTGAAGAATTTCAAAGCTTCAACAAATTCAAAATATATTATATATCGAACTGTTTTTAAAATTTAAATAATCATATATGATTAGTAAGGTTTTATCTCAATTTTATCTATCATGTTATCACGAATATGAAATAAAATAATTTATTATTAGATACATTTCTTGTTGATTCATATATAAGACTTTCGATTAAAATTCAAAATATTTTAATTATCCGATCAGAATCCATATCGGTGAGCTTTATGTGTTGTATATGTATCTCAATCAATAAATTAAGTTCTTATGATGTTTATGTTAATTCTAAAAGTCAATTTTCAATAAATAAATCATAATTTAATAGGTAGCTAACTAAGACAATTTTAAAAGAGCATTTTAACAAGTTATAGCATAACACTATTTTTTAAAAATTAATTTTTATCACTTATTTCCATTTTTTAGTTTTCTTTTCTAACCATGAACAATTATTATTAATTTTAAATAAATTGTATCAATCTAATATTTAATTTCTCTCATTTTTATTAAAACACGTGTTTATCAACCATTTTTATCATAACAATTAAGTAATTGACAGATGAATAATTATGAAAGTTTCATGTTCAATTCTTAATATAAAAAATACGCTTAGTAATTTCTTTTTATGCAAGTCTTAATAGACAAACGAACTAATCAAATACCTTATAAAATTAGTTAACGTATTATATAATTATTAAAAAAATTGTACCATGACCTAGCTTTTCCATAGGAAAACCTATATTTAAAGTCATATTTTAAATATAATAAATATACATATATTTTCTCATCTTATCTTATATAAAATACAAGGATTTTTTTAATTTTATTTTTAATCTAAAGATGACAATTAATCGTTCAAAAAATCATATAGGTACAGCATGACGTGCCATGACCTAATACGATACAAATCTTTAAAGGATAAAAAGTTATAAGAGTTTAAAAAAAAACAAAAGACATATGACAACAATTTGTTTTGTGGCTCGATGAATATAATTTTAGTGACAATAAAGAAAGAAAAAAAGAATATTGACAGGTGAAGGAATCACTTGTGATTGTAGCTCGGATTCTGACTCAAAGGCGTTTGATTATAGTTTTATATATGATAATTTTGTATGTTAGCTTTTTAAATAAATATAACGATCGATCATATGAATCGATGATTTTACTGATATTAATTCGAATTATTATAACAAAATTATTGTAATCAGCTTGATAAAATGTAATCTCGAGATATTTAGTTAATTTTATCTATTACGATTTTAAATAATCAGAATAAATCACATCTAGCATTTTTATATTGAAGTAAAACACTACTCCTTTTATCTCGTAGCATATTTTTCTTTTCAATTTATCGCAAAGAAGAATGTTCAGCTTTCCTTAAACTTGATAATAAATTTAAAATTCTTCTTTCATTCTTAATAAAAAAAATTAATGACGAATTCAAAATTTGTTTTAGAACCATAAATTTTAAAACTTTTTTAATTTTAAACTTTTTATCAAGTCAATCGGATAAAGTAATTTTCACAAATTCACTAGCAAATATGATGAACAGACAATAATTATCACTTTTTATTTTTATTTCACCAACATGTTATCATAAAATAGTTGAGATTTCTTTACCCTTAATAAAAAAAAAAACCAAGAGTCCTTCTGAAATAAAAAGAAAAAAACTATTGAAAGCGTCTAATCTAAAAATATACTTTTTGATAAGTAAATTCATATTCAATCGAATCCCAATACACGATTTTAGTCCTAGTGAACCAATCGGAAAAGATTTAACTAAAATCGCCCTTAAAAACATTGTTTTTAATATATAAATCTATATCTAATCAAGCTTCAATACGAATATCAGATAATAAATACTCTGTATATTGTCATTATAAGAGAATGTCTTTTCTAAGTGAAGTGTAAAAGGTCAAAAGTTGTGTGGAAAAAATTTAACTGACAAAAACTGACATTAGTCATATATGAATGAAATATATGTAAAAAAATGAGTGAATTTTATGAATTTTATATAAATTGTGATTGAACAGTGTATATATATATGTATCTTTGAATTTTATCTTGTCATCAACAATCATAATGTGACACATAAAACTCTGAGAAAATTTTGCCTAAAGATAGAAGCATAAAATTCTCTCATTCATTAAATTTAGCAAATCTATACTACTCAGAGTTCAGATCTCTTTTTTTTACCATATGATAAAATTTAAAATAAGAGGTCTAAGAAAGTTATTTTTTTTTTCTCAAAATATTTATCACTGTCTTATCTTTTAGTTATATTAAATTTAAATACTAAAAATTATACGAAGAGTATTATAGGTTATTATTTTTTCCATATCGAAAAATTCATTCTTAAAATATCGATCAAAAAATTTATGCTGCTTGATATTCGATAAATGAAACGTTACATGTATTTTGAGACGGAGAAAATATTTTCTGTTACTACTATTTCCTCTATCCCTCAATTTATAAATCATTGTTTGAATTTTAAAATCGAGATTTCAAACAATTTTATGAAATAAGATATGTATATTCGTAAACTACTTAATTTTTATTTTTAATTATAAATGTATTTTTTAAAAGAAAAAAAAGGCCAAAGTGTCAAATCAGGTTATAAAGACTACAAAATTCTGAAAAAGTATCGAAACACCACAATATATGAAGGATAAAAGAACCGATCACGACATGTAGTATATATGTACTAGAAATATATATCTATATAATTTTTTTTTATAGATTTATAATTTTCGAATTACGAATAAAATATTATGTTAAAAATATTTTTCGAATTAGGTTAACTTGATTCTAATATAAAAATTAATGATTTTGATAAGATAAATACAAAGATGACATATGATCTTTTGAGTCGCGACGACTTATTGTCTTTATTTTTATATCGATTAATTTATTATATATCTTTACGATAGTGAATTGCAATCACAAAGAGATATAATAGAATTATTTTTTTCCACACTTTTTATTATTGTGTTCTTTGGGTATGCAATGAAATTCTCATATTAGTAGACGAAAAGAAAAGAGAGTTTTAAATATAAGAAATATGAATACTTTCACGTGAAAGCCTCTAAGGCAAAATAACGTGAAGTTTGTTTGAAATAGATAATATCACATTATTTCAAATTTAAAATATTGTTAAATAGTCTGTTAAATTCAATAACTGATATCAAAATTAATAATTTGAAGAAAATATTATGAAAATGACAGAGTGATAATAATGTAGGGCTCGATTTACTGTCTTTGCACGTCTACGAGTCGATTTACCATCTTTTATCTTGTTAACTACCACTACAAAGATTCTGAAAAGTATGGAAGCATCACAAAACATGAAGGATAAAAACCGAGAATATTATTATTATTATTTTTACTTTATGGTTTCCAAAAAACATTATTTTAAAAAAATAATGATCAAAATTTTGCAGAGATATTTGTTATAGGCAAGGATAGGACGTAGAGTTTATGTAGAAGAACATAGAATTTAATAGTTTTTAACTTAAATAATATATTTGTCCTTAAAAAATAATTTAATATGTATAAATTATATAATATTAATTTAAAATTCAATCATTTGAATTTTTTTTATATATATTTTAAATATTGAATTCACGTCTCATCGGAGAAATCAATAATTTTATCTTTTCTTCATCTTTTTAATGTAAGAATAGAAATTCCCAACTCTCAATGCAAATAACGGATAGTGGACATTGGATGAAAAATCAAAAAATAATAATCGAGAAAATGGTAATCTCGTATTCTCTACGACAAAATTTGGAAAATATTTTTAAAAAAATGAAATAAAACATTTTATAATAATAACTCGCAAATGTACGTAGTGTAATGTTAATATTTAATACAAAATTAATTTTATAGTTTTTATACATTGACTAGCAAATGTAATTATTTTTTATCGAAGGACCAAATGTAAATTACTGCAACGTGAGCTTTAACTAATTATTTGGTTCGCGAATAAAATTATCCCGAGATAATAATCTTAAGACAAATTTATCCATATCCTAAGTGGGGATTTAACTAAATCAAACTTTGAGGTATAAATTTATCCAGGGAATAGTTATTAGTCAGAGGTGAAATTCTTGAATTTATAAAAGACAAACAACTGCGAAAGCATTTGCCAAGAATGTTTTCATTGAAAGTTGACGGCTCGAAGACGATCAGATACCGTCCTAACCTTATGAGAAATACCTTCAACATAAGCAAAGGTACCACAACGACAACATATCAAGTATAGATTCACAAATGGATAGAGAAGTACGCAAACATTACCCCTATCTTGGCAAGTTTGAGAGGTTTCCGTTAAATCTCAAATCATAGAAAATTTTAACAGAAGCAAGACATATACAAATATAGTAGAGATAGGTATGTTTATAAATATTTTTGATCGAGCGATCAAAAGCGTAACTTCCCCTTGAAATAATGTAGCTGTAGGCCCATTAGAGCTTCAATGATTGAAGTTTTTCTTATTCAATTTTTATTTGTAAGTTACATCCAATCTATTATTTTGAACACAGTATACATCTCTTGTTTTTACATTACACAGATAAAAAAAAGTTTTGGCCTAAAACATGGCGCAGAATTCATTCACTAGCAGATTAAACACAGCGCGAAAATGTTCATTTCTGGAAAACTCTCTCTTCAAATCGATCTCTGAGTTGATCAAGACTCGTGATAGAAGCCTCGAGTGCTCCTGCACCAAGAATAAATCGTGTATTTAGGGATCATATGGACAAGAACACGTCGTGACAGAAAATTCCAGAAGGAAATAGGCGTTGTAACAACAAACAAGTTACTCGTCTTCCTACAATGGAGATATTTAGCACGAAGGTACAGCCTCGACTAAAAGATGCATAACATGGATACCAGAATTTAGTAAAAATCACTGGTTAAGGAAATCGAGGGAAAAGTTTAATCGAATGCAGGGTCTGCAAATGCGCCTTAACATGTCTAATAAGTACTCAATAAGAATGTAAAATGTGAAAAAAGTATACCCAAAACCTGAGTACATGTCTTTGCATCAAGCTCCTGATAACCTCTAAAGTTTAAACGCTTTTAACACTATTTAGTTGTAAGTAATATGAACTCTCGACAACATTTTAGCACGAGATAGTTCTTTATTAGTTAACATGAGCGCGCACACATGCATTGTATATCTGTATTAATCATCAATACGGTTAATCAAGTAAAATCACATGCAAGGTCTGGGAAGGGTAGACTGTACGCTGACTTAGCCCCTATCTTATTACTAACCCCTCAAAGATTGGTTCTCCACACCAAGCACCAAACTAAATGAAAAAACGACAAGAAAAAACATAGATATGACAGGTTCCCTTCAGTAAGGGTAGTAGGTTACGTCATTTCTATGTTTTCCTCTTTTCGGTGCATTCAAGGCCCAACCACATAAACCAATAAAATGTCTCTCAGTTTCACCTAAAAAAGTTGCACATCACCAAGAAGAAAGTGAGAGCCTTAACCTAGGTTGTGTTATCAAAATGAAATTTTAAAATTTTTGAAAAAATTAAGGCTTCTCGTAGCAATAAAATATAGCTATCAAAATAATGAGAAAAGACTTACCTGAACTAAGAAGCAGAACCAGCAGCGTCTTTGATAATTTTCGTGTCAAAGATCTCGATCCAATAGCCATCAGGATCTTTAATAAATGCAATACCTTTCATTTTTCCTACAAATATGTTTACCTTAATTAGGAGATGAACTAAAAGACATGCAAAGATCAGCTGATTATATGAAATCGAAAAGAGATCAAAGCCCTTCCAGTCTAGTATCTGTCAGAAAATAGACAGAATGGAATCCAATTAAAAACAATAGAAGACGAGGTAATGATTAATTAATTCAGAATGTGCTAGACAGGGAAAATCCAATAATCTTTTTTGAAAATGGAAAATCCAATAATCTTTGAACTCAAGCATCTAAACTACAAGAAGATCACTACAGAAACAGAGATCTAATCTTCTCTTGCTCAACGTTTAATTGTTTTTTTTTGACAAGTTCTTACGGTTTCATTTAAGGTTTGTTGATTAATTGGAAACTTTAGTGACATTATTTTATTTGTTTTATCAAACTGAGTATAAGATACTCAATCAAAGATTAACAGTTTCACAAAAATAATACTCTTAAAACGGTATGCGGAATGGGATAAACAAAGTTATCCCATGGATTGGGATATAGGACTTATCCCACCATATATAAGGGATAACTTCTCCCATCATAATAATGTAAATGGTGGGATAAATAATCCCGAGATTAATTAATATCCCTGACCAAAAGCAGGATAAGAATAATCCTGCATTCTATATTGGAATTTTTATTCCTTACCCCACAAAACAAATGGCCCCTTAAACCCTTGACTTGGGAGCTTCCAATCATATATCTGGTAACTGGTTGCTTTTGTTTTTGGTAGTCGGTCACTTTCTCAACTATTTCTTATTCTTGATCTTTTCTATGTTCACATTGGTCAAGAGGTCCCAAACATAACAATCAGAGTACATTGAGCTAGCCCTATTCCTTTTTTTATTTTAAGCTTGCTCTTTTATATTACTGTTATCCACTTAATCTCATATCAATTTATCACTTTTTCAAAAAGTGTAGTAGGCGCTGGCAATAACTTTGTTATAAATAACCAGAGTACGAGAAGGATCATCCTTACAAGGCATGAGCCATATAGGCTTTACTATTTTAATCTTACGAGACCACCGTCATTTGTCCGGTTAACCCCTCCATTAGTTTATATCAGGGATTATCTTAGATTTTATTTAGCAACCTCTCTTAAATCACACCACATCTAGATTATTCTTGTGTGAGTTCTCGTTCTCTCTTGGATTTGATTGAGTACAATCTAATTGGTGTCAAGTTATATTTGATTGTTCTTGATGTTAACTGATTGTGCTCTAATTGTTTGAATTCCCCTTTCTTTCTAGCTATCTTTGATTAGAGTTTTTAATAAGAATTTCAAGTTTAACTAATTCATAGAAAAAATCTTGCTATTTCCCCTATCTGGACCCTAAGCTTCTATCCTTAATCTCTTGTTGATACAATACTGTGTTCTTGGGTCCATTTTGTATCACCTTCTGTTAAATGCTCTACACCTTTTGGATATGTTGGGGTGGAGTGAATGTTATTTGATATTTCAGAAAGTTAGATAAGAATGTGGTTTCTCAAGCCAGTTCAGAAACAAAATATCGAGCCACGACCAAGGTAAGTTGCAAATTATAACGATTAAACAACTATTTCAAAAACAGAAGTTAGACTAGTCAAATGAAACTTGTTTTAATCGGATACACTTCATAGTGGTTTCTCAATCCAGTTCAGAAACAAAATATCAAGCCACGATCATGGTAAGTTGAAAATTATAATGATCAAACAACTATTCCTAGAACTGAAGTTAGACTAGTAAAATGAAACATGTTATAATCAGATACTTTTCATATTTACATCTAATTAAATATTTCATGAAAAGACCCAAGCACATAAAACTCATCCATTTATCAAAAATACCTCCAGGAGGCATTATTGATAAGTTTGTGAAATCAAGTAAATAATCATCCTGCAAATATTTCACCAAGTCTATTGCTTGTCCACACCATTGTATATATGACAGATTAGGTGTATACAACTTGTACTAGAATCCCACAATGGTGAAATAAGATAGTTCAACTGATCCGCTTGGTTGGGTTATAGCACATGTTCTTGACAAGATTTGAAGTAAAGAGGGTTCAACTTATCAAGTATATGCTACTTTTTCAAGAAATTAACAGAATCAGTCTATATATTATTATTTTTTGCATAGTAAATACAAATGACAGATCAGTGTATGTTCATGTCTACAGGGATAGAGTGGGGGATGCCAGATAATATAAAGCTTGCACTAGGGTGGGTGATGACAGGGCCAGAGATTGATGAAGGAACGGAGGCATTTCCTATATGATAATTTTGGACAATTCGTGTTGAAAGCTAAGTTGCGGACTCTTCACTTTCAGTGCTGCATCTGTGGCGACACGTACTTCTACCAACATTGATTCGAGAAATAAGGGACAAAAGCTAGGGTGAAACAATAATTAGGCATATGTTTTTTTATCGTTAGGGTGCTTTAAAGATATTAACAGGTCAATATCACTGTTGAATGTGCAATGAACTCAAGAAGTCTATCATGACTTCTATCTCATTTGCAATAGTCATGTTACACCCAAAAACAATAAAGAGATGCATGTGTACTCAATAATTTCAGAGTTGAACTTGCTCTCGGTGCATTCCTTCCCTTCCAAATAGTCCACCATAATTTAGGCATATTCTTATAACTCTGTTTTTTAGATATTTGAATTATTTTTAGCCGAATCCCCACACCTGGGCCATAACCATACCTAGATCCGTACCCCCAAATCCTAAAATTTAGATCATGAGGGATACGACCTTTAGATTTGCACCAGTATGGTACATCCGAGTCCGAGCAATTTAGGTTAAAAGAAATCTTAGGTTCTTTGAAGGGGAAAATAGCATTTATTTGTTCATAAAATACAAACGTTGTCAATGATCTAGATAAAGCACTAGAATACTTTAATTTCTTAATACTTGAGAAAGAAAGAAAGAAAGAAGTATTCTTTAAAACTGGTAAGATAACCAAGAAAGGATCTTACAGACCAATAGCAGGCACGTGAACAAATACATAAGATAAGATAAGATAAGATAAGATAAGGAGAGTATTTATGAGTGAGAAAGGTTGAATTTCACTTCTCATAGCTAGGAGGCCTACTATAACAATGAAATTATCCATCAAAGCTCAAATAATCGAAAGTCAGAAAAGTATTTCTTTAGTGATGCATAGACAAGTCCAATTCACTTGCTAAGCTAGCATTTTCATACAAATATCGTCTCAAAGAGGCCTATAAAGTAAGGTTTAATTACCGTCAAGAGGTTTCTTTACAAACTCTACTCCCAGACTTTCAAATCTCTCACAAGCCTTGTAGACATCATCAACAGTAACACCTATGTGTCCTGAAAGAGGAGGAAACAAGTCAACCAACACCAAATAGGAATTGTAAAATCTACAATGACATGCTCTAGATGCTCATAGAATTGCCGTTAGATACAAAGTAGTGAGTATCAGAAGTTAATGAAAATAGGCAGTCAAGAACTTTCAAGTGCACAGCGTTTGAACTTCATATAGCTACATAGCTTGTAACATATTTGTCAATAAAACTGGGCTGGACACTTGTAATGTACAAAATGGCCTACATTCATCACAATTTTGGCAAAGGCTTTACTTTTCCATCCCAATAAATGACACGTATCCTTCATCTACCATGAACCATCTCAATTGAGTTGACCTTCATATAGCTAATTTCAAGTGCACAACTTTTGAACTTCATATAGCTACTTCTTTACAAGGCAAAGTCTTTAATTTCAAAGAAGTCAAATTTTGAACAAAATTACTCCACTTTTCACACAATTGAAGTGTTATTCAAAACAAATTCAAACGTAACTAGTACAATATCCTTCAACTTATCTATACCGATCTCCAGACTTGCCAGATGGAACTAGCTAAAAAGGGACAGAGAGAGAATGCCTTCTCTAAAATGGATTCCAGAAATCAACAAGTCACCTATCTCATATGATATGTTCTTGAGAAACACAGCATTTTTTATAAGAATTATTTTCTTCATTTCAAATTGACAACTTGCTTTTGTTGTTCACCGGCCTAAAACGGAATCTTCACCTTTTCTCTTCTTTTTTCCTTTGATAAAGTGTACCATCACGTTTTATCATACACAGTCCAACACTTACCTGGCCTTGCCATTTACCTACCAAACATTTAAATTAACAGAAATTTATCGATTTCTCCCATATGTGAGCCTAACTGTCAGAAGGTTCGTCTAAAAACGAATTCACTAAGATATCTAATTGAGTGAAAGGAAAGAAAGAACTATTGCCACTTTACTTCAAGACACAACAAGGTTAAGGTTTACTGCAGAAGTAAATCAATGAGGTATAGAGGGACAGAAAATGAAGACAAACAAAGAAGCTCTCTAAACTCTAGCAAACAAAATTTTCAAATGTGCAAATTACATACCAAAGCCACGTGGTTCTGAATTTCCATTGTGGTAACCTGTAAAATTAGGGTCACTCTCAGTACCCCAGTTGCTGCGAATAGAATTTTAGAAACTATGAGTCACCAGTTAGCAAGAAAATAGCAAATAGCATAGAGGCACCATATACACAATAGAGCTCTTACTGTGTAAGCTCTAATGTAGCTTTCTGACTAAAGGTCCAAGCAGTACGTTCAACTGGATCACTGGGTGCTGATGCTGTATCCTATACCACCCGTAAGCAAATGCAAGTGATATGAATTTAAAAATTTGTCTGGGGAAGTATATCCAAAAGGAAAGAAGATAAAACAGTATTCTAAACACAGTTATCAGAAACTTACCTCATACCCCATGAAGTATAAGCTGAACTTCATCTCAGGGAAATCCAATCTCTTGAGCAAGCTGTAATGGACAAGGCATAAATCACACTCCTTTCGATTTCCTTTTTAGTCCATTTCAAAAAGAATGTCTCTTTCCTTTTTTGACAACTCTTCAATCGACATGACATGTTAAACCACAAGATTAAAAATTACATTTTGGTACATTCTAAACAACTTGTTTGGATGCTTGTTACTTGTTGTATTGTATTGTGTTGCTAGCTTAAATGCAATGTTCATTTCGATTGTTATTTAAATTTCATTACATCATATGGTAAAATTCATTTTTAGGTCCCAACGAAAAGTCTCATTTTGTATAACAACCGACTTGGCGTGATCGCGGCTTTATCTCTTTTTTCTTTTGTCATACTGTCTTTAAGTATTATTATATCATTTAACCTTTTTATAATAGTTCTACCTCATTCCCTACTTTACTTGAAGGATAATCCTTCAAATTGTTGATGTTTCAAGTTATATAACAA
Organism: Solanum chilense; assembly: GCA_032847665.1. NCBI lineage: Eukaryota > Viridiplantae > Streptophyta > Magnoliopsida > Solanales > Solanaceae > Solanum > Solanum chilense. Next base: position 54,009,140 of record CM064973.1, read on the forward strand.
CGAAAAGCGATACAATCTATACGATACAGTATAAAACAATACTTAACAACCATCCAAACAGAGAACACAGGCAAAAAAACATGCAAAATAGATAGAAGACTTACGACATGCCCAACACTTTGGAGTAGAATTCAAGACTCACTTTGGGATCCTTGATTCTAAACATCTAAATTCAAAAAACAAAAAACAAAAAGGGGTCACTAACACAAATCCATAAAAATCATTTACTCAGTATCTACAGTTCCAAAATTTTGGGGCTTACAGTTTGCTGCAAAAAGTAACCTTTTGTTGCTTCATCAAGGGTAGCATGAAGACCTGGATTGTTAGAAGGCGAATCCTTCGAATCTGAAGCCATTGATGATGATATAAACCTAGAAAAATTAGTAATCTGCAAAAAAACATAAATGGGTATCAGAAAAATTATAATTTTTTTACAAAAATTGAACCAATTTTTTTGTTCTTTTTGGAATCAAGATATGATATGGGTATTGGACCTTAGGTTTGATAGTGAAGAAAGAAGGTTTTGGAGATGAAAATGGTGATAAGGAAGGTTTATTAATGGTTGAATTAAGCAAAGAGAGTAAAGAGAAGGCTGCTCTAGGAAGTGAAGTAGCCATTTTTGGGGCTGAAGAAATACAGAGTAAAGCTAAATCTCACCTGTTTGAACTTTCTTCATTGGCTTTGGAGAATTTATGTAGTTTATAATGGAGTTTAACGCAAACTTAACTAAATCTCACTAGTTTTTAATTTAACGAACAAATTACATTTTTTTACTAGTTTATGATATTACGAATTTTACTAAAATTTGAAAGGATACATATATCTAGTATGTCAGATGTAATTCTTTAGTGATTTTTAAAAAAAATAGATTCATTTGTATATGACTCTCTAGCTCGCTTTTCTTTTCTTTCCCTCACCTCCTCTCTTGTTCGCATTTCTTCTTATGTATCTATATATATTTAGTTTGATTTGTATATATATCTCCCTTGTCTCTCTCCATTTTTCGCGTATCTTTCTCTTTAATTCAGTTTCAATGTATTTGATAGTAAAAATATATATATTTATGTATATTGAATTGAAATTCGTATAAAATTATTAATTAGTGATATGATATATAATTATTTCAAACTAGGTGAAAAATTAATTAATATGAAGAAAATAGTAGTTTGAATATCTATTTTTATTTTATTTTTACAAAATTGGGAATAAAGAAAAGGGATTAAGGTGACAAACGAACCCTTATCAATAAGAGAAAATTCATGTGGTCAACCACATAGGGCCTGTTTGGCCATATATTTGTAAATAATATTTGGAGAGAAATTTAGCAAATAGTGTTTGTTTATACAATTTGTTATTATTTGACAAATATTCAAATTTCCAATTCTAGAATTTGGGTCAAAAAAACTTATTATTTGAGATCTTTTAAAATTTGAAATTATACACAAAACTTTTATCTTTTGCATAAACATCCACTATAGTAGTTGTTTGCGTTGTATTACATAACTTTTTACGTGAACACCAAAGTAGTGATGAAATATTCAATGAATATGGAAGTGGTGATGTGGTGGTTGATGAAATTGATGAACAATCGGCTCAGGGTAACAAAGTCACGTGTTTTGTCTACTTTATGATATATGGAATGATGCTTGCAATTCACACTCCAAACTACCACATTACTCCAGTGTAGGGACTTAAATCGTGCTGGTGCTCTTCTACAACTTCTTCTACATAGGCTCCTCCACTTCTTGAATTGAAAAAAGGGATACTATGGTCAAACACATGGTAAAATTTTACCCAAATTTTCACTCAAATAATATTTGCCAAGAGTATTTAGAAATCTATAACCAAACATTAGCTTAAACTACTACGATTTCCCTAAAATGCGCTATGCACCGACCAGGAGACAAAAATTTAATTTGTACATACTAATACCATTAAAAAAAAATAGACTTTACACAAATCTCATAGTGTTAAAAACTAATTACAACATATCCTGCTCCTTTATAAATCACAAAAAATCCATAAATTAGACAGAATTCAGGTACATCCCAAAACGATCTAATACATCGTTCTATTATTTTTATACATATCCTAACGTCATGATACACATAATATTGTGGTTTCATATACATCACTCAATGTCTTGATACATCGCATGCGTCTCCATATATTGTGTAAAGTAATGTGTCCGACTAGTACATCGCTTAAAGTAACGTTTTGGTGCATCACGTACGTCCCAATACATTGTAAAGTGGTGTATCCAACCTATATATCGCGTAAAATGATGTATCCGATAGATACATCATGTAAAGTAATGTATCTAACTAGTATATTGCATAAAGGGATTTTTATAATTTTTTAAAATGATAAGAAATTATAAAAAATAAAGTAGAATAAGTTGTGTGTTTATATAATTTTTCCTTGAAAAAAATGAAAAAAGTATGGTAACAGTGTTTAATATGTTCAAGCAAATTATTTGTCTTATTCTTTAAATTACTAATCTCAATTATCTAAGATCATTACTTTTTAAGCAAGTGATGATTTTGTTTTATACCATTAGGTGATGTTTAGTTATTTTTTATTTTTCTTTTGATTAAGGTGGAGGAAATTCACACTAAATTTTTTTAAAAAAATTAGATAACGCGTTATAGAGTCTTTTTGAAAGTAATGACATAAATAAAATTTTAATAAAAAATATATAATAATTCTGCTATCATATCACAATTCATATTAATATACTTAATTGGCGATCTAGAAAAACAATTTCATAGTAAAATATACATTTTAAATTTTATATGTATAACTAAATTAATTGAATACGAAATTAAGAAAGACAGAAGATAACTATAATGGATATTTAAACCGAAACAAAAAAGTTTAATTGACTTAATCACATAGTACTTACCAAATATATTTGAAGTAAGGAATTTTTTAATTTTTTTTTTTTTTGTATTTTTAGTCCTTAAATAATTGAATCAGATATATTAGATCCTTCAAAACTTTTCATTAATTTAATGAGTGTCAACTTGATGAATTACACTTTTATTATAGAATTCGAAAAAAAATTGATTCACAAAAATTTATTATATGTAATTTTATTATGCATTAATTGTGATTTAACTATTTAACTATTAATATTTTTATAGTTTTCCATTCAATATATGTCAGTGACACTTTCAACACAATTCAACTATTAATATTACTCTATATTTAAAAATATTTTTAATTTTATGAAATAATATAAATGTGACACACTCCTCCTATGAAGGGATAATAATTCAAGAATAAATAAAGTCGATGACCCGATCAAATACTATGAAGATCAAAATTAAAGTTTACCAATATTACTAGAATTAGAACAAAGTTGTGGTCAACTACTACTATTTTAAAAATATTGTTTGATCTGCTATAAAATTTAATTAATTTGAATTTTTATCTAAAAATTTCACTTTAAAAATATTTTTTTAAATTAAAAATTCAAAATTCAAATTAAACAGAAATTTAATACTTATCATTTCATCATAACATTAGTTCAAATTTTAAAGCGTCATAATATGATAGTGGAGGAATTAAATATATATTGAAGATTTAATATTTACTTGTGAATAATGTGTGAGAAAAAAAAAGATTAGGTAAGAGGTACATTAGTTTAATTATTTGCTTACTAGTCACGATTCATAAGAAATTGCTAAAATATTAATTTGCTTTGTTCACGACGTGTGTTGAGTATAATAATAATTTTAAAAAAAAAAGTCGTTGACGAATATTTTATATTTCATAATTTGAAATTTCGAATATTATATCAATAAGATTTGATCAATATTATGATTTGATATTCAAGAAATAAAAATGACAATTAATTTGAAACGAATAAAATATCTATTTAGTACTTCTTTGGTTTAAAAAATGATGACTTAGAGTGTGTTTGGTATGAAGGAAAACATTTTCTGGAAAATGTTTTCCAATTTTCTCATGTTTGGTTGGGGCAAAAGTTTTGGAAAATGTTTTCCAAATCAACTCATTTTCCTCAAAATTAAGGAAAATGACTTCCCTTCAAAAATTAAGGAAAACATTTTCCAAATCTCTCCTCCATTTTCAAATTACATTTTTTTTTTGGAAAAACATCAATTTTTAAAAAAATAAAAATATTTTCAGTTTCAAAATTTTATTTTTAAAACCCTATCCCTGACCACCCTCCCCCAGCCCCCCTCCCCCAACCCCACCCTCTCCACAAAAAATTAATTTTGCTTTTTAATAATTTTTTCAACTTCAAATTTTATTTTTAAACTCCTACCTCCTCTTGGCCAGCCCCCCTACCCACCCCCATCAGCTCCAACCTCTCAAAAAATTAATTTTGCTTTTTAAAAATACTATCAAGTTTAATTTTTTATTTTTTCACTCCTATCCCCCTCCCCTGCCTCCCCACCCCAACCACCCCACCCCAAAAAAATTGTTTTAAAAAATATTTTCAATTTCATAAATTATTTTCTACTCTAATAAAAATAAAAGATGTTCTACAAAAATATTTTTCATTCATAAATCAAACACTAAAAATCATTTCTGAAAAATATTTTCTACTCACCAACCAAACATGAGAAAATAAGTCTAAAATCTACTTATTTTCCCAGAAAACATTTTCTAGGAAAACATTTTCCATGGAAAACATTTTCCTTCATACCAAACACACCCTTAATTTGGCTTAGAACGGAGTTTAAGCAAAAAAAGAATTTTTTTTAATCTTATGATTCTAAATTAGAGTTATGTCAAATGTATCAAAATGTTTATTAATCTTGTGGTCTTAAACATGCCACGTAGAAAGTTAAAGTTACAGTGTTGCCAAAAATGGGAAGAGATCATTCTTTTTTAAAACAAACTAACAATAAAATAAAGTCATTCATTTTTAAACGGAGGGAATAATTTTTTTTTTCAATACCCAAAAATTTCACACATTTAAATATGAATAAATTTTTTTCTTAAATATAATTGTTGTCCTTTTGTCCTTTTGTTATTTTCTTCTTGAAGTTTATTAATATTATGATTTGAGATTCAAGAAATAAAAATGACAATTAATTTGAAACGAATAAAGTGTTTATTTAGTACTATCTCTGTATAAAAAAAGATGACCTAATTTGACTTGAAACGGAGTTTAAGTAAAAAAAAAAAGATTTTTTAATCTTGTAATTCTAAATTAAAGTTATGTCAAATGTATCGACATGTCCTTTAATCGTGTGGTCTTAAACATGTCACGTAGAAAGTTATAATTACGACATAGCCAAAAATGAGAAGGGATCATTATTTTTGAAACAGACTAAAAATAAAATAGAATCACTCTTTTTTAAACGAAGGAAAGTAATTTTTTTTTCAATACACAAAACTCACACATTTAAATATGAATAATCTTTTTTTTTCCTAAATATAATTGTTGTCCTTTTGTTATTTACTTCTTGAAGTACTAATTCAATATTCATTAAATCTAAGCATTAAATGTTTGTACTAATAATTGAGTTAATATTTTTTTTTTAACTTATAATTTTTTTAAATGTGTTAGCCTGTTTTTTGGTAGTCGTTATATTTCATAGACGTGCACGACATGTCTTACCACAAATAATTAAGACATGATAGATATTGATAGTTAAAGTATATTTTAATTTTAATTTATATTATATAAAATTTATTTAAGATGGAGATTTTTTTTGTAAATTTTTTTCTTTTTTTCATTTTAGAGATTTAAATTTCATACAATTGATAAGGAATGTACATGAAGTGGTGGTTTGATTTATGTTTTGATTTTCTTATGTTGTAAGACATAAATTTAAAAGTAAAAGAGTTTAATATGTCTTAGAATATGAAAATGTAAGAGTTTAAAATATAAATTTGATTGTTAATCCATATTTGACACTTCTAAGAAAATATATATTTTTTTTAACTATACTCTCGTACTCCATTTCTATCAATTTTCAAATCACATATATATTAAATAAAAGTAATGTAACAAACTACAATTAAATATTTATTAGTTTCAAATTCTTTTTCTAAAGTAACAAATAGTAGTATTACTGATCGATGATCGAGAAAAGTATTGAAAAAATTATTAAATTTAACATAAATTATTAGTTTCATTTTCGAATTATTGATAAACACTCTCATTGACTAAATTTAGATAATCTCGATCTGCCACATGATCGATGATCGAGAAAAATATTTAAAAAATCATTAAATTTAACATAAATTATTAGTTTCATTTTCAAATTATTGATAAACACTCTCAATTAACTAAACTTAGATAACCTCTGCCACATGTGATTCTCTTGATGAAGAATCTGGAAAAATGGTGAAAACAAACTAATTTAGGTAATATTTAGGATATTTCATTCATGTCGTAAGATTAAAAGAATATTTAAATTTATTTAATTAATTAAATAAATATTTTTAAGATTATTCATAATTTTTAAAAATAAACGTTAATCATAATAATTTGTGTCAAGATTATTTAAGATAATACTATGATGTACTTCACCTAGAAACTAATAAATCATTATAAATGGTCCAAAGAAAAATAATACATAAATAATCTTTGACTTTTTTTCTCATATATTTGAATAGTGTACTCTACAATGGCAAGGATCAATTCTCTAATCTAATCATTGTGATGTGTATATAATTGTCATCTTCATTTTTATATCTGTTTTTACAAATACCCATTTCAATTTTGTCACTGATAAAGCAAAAGAAAGTTGATTTTTGATTGTAATGGAGAAATCTGGTTATGGCCGTGATGGGGTATACAGATCTCTTAGACCACCTGTGTTTTATCCAAAAGATGAAAATTTATCTATGGTTTCTTTTTTATTCAGAAAGATTTCATCTTACCCTGAAAAACCTGCGTTTTTTGATGCTGATAATGATGAAACTTTATCTTTTTCTCAGTTCAAATCTATGGTGTCAAGAATCTCTCATGGACTTATTCACCAAATGGGTATCAAGAAAAATGACATTGTTTTGATATTTGCCCCAAATTCTGTTCAATTTCCTTTAAGTTTCTTTGGGGTTATTGCTATTGGTGCTATTGCTACAACTGTTAATCCTATGTATACTGTTGCTGAACTTTCTAAGCAAATTAAAGATTGTAAACCAAGCCTTATTATTACTTCTCCTGAATTGTTTGATAAGGTTAATAGTTTTAATTTGCCTATTTTGCTTTTGGGAAATTCGAATTCGAATTCGAATAATGCAGGTGTTGTAAGGTTTACTGAGCTAGTGGATAAAGCTGGGTATTTTGATTTGGATAAAACTGTGGTAAAACAAACTGATACTGCTGTATTGTTGTATTCTTCGGGTACAACGGGGGTTAGTAAAGGTGTTGTGTTAACTCATAGGAATTTCATATCGGCGGCTTTAATGGTATCTAGTGATCAAGATTTGGCTGGGGAAATGCATAATGTGTATATGTGTGTTTTGCCTATGTTTCATGTGTTTGGTCTTGCTGTTATCATGTATGCACAGTTGCAAAGGGGTAATGCTATTGTATCTATGGCGAAATTTGATTTGGAAACGGTTTTGAAGAATATTGATAAGTATAGAGTGAGTCATTTATGGATTGTACCTCCGATTGTTTTAGCATTGGCTAAGAATCCTGTGGTGAAGAAGTATGATTTAACGTCGATAAAGCAAATTGGATCCGGGGCTGCGCCTTTAGGGAAGGATTTGATGGAGGATTGCGCTAAGAACTTCCCTCAGGCTGTTGTTATGCAGGTAATTTTTATCTTAAAAGTATTGGAATGAAGGATATTTCCGCAATATAAGTAAAGAGTTACCGCCATGTGATCATGATGTCACGGGTTCAACCCTTGACAACGACCTCTTGTAGAAATGCAAGGTAGGTTTGCATAGAATTGACTTTATGTGTTGTGGTCCTTTCCGGACCTTATGTATAGTAAGAGCTTAGTGGACCAGGCTACCCCTTTTAGTGGAATGAAATAGGTCAAAATGGATCATAATGCATTTAGAGGATTGCTATAGCTGACCACGAGTAGTTTGGGATTGACATGTGTTAGTTAAACTCCCCCTGTTTCAATTTGATTGTCTCAAAGTTTAAGAAAGTAAAGAGAACTCTTGAATCTCGTGATACTAAAAAGGCATTCTTTTTCAAATAGACTGAAAGGTAAGGAAGCAAATTGAAACGGAGGGAGTAGTAGTTTTTGTTTTAACCTTCAAATTTCAATATAGTACTCCTTGAGTAGGCATTTGACTTCTAAACATCAAAACTACTCTTCTCTTTATCTGTTTGCCTAACCATTATTGTGGAAGAAATACAATTCTATGAGCCTCAATTCTTTGATACCTTGTTTATTATTTTCATTTTTAGACCAGAACATCATACGCATGAAATGAATGAATAATCAGACCGATGTTATAATGTTAATAGTTTTACATATATGGTCATGGCATTCGACAAGTACTTTGGGAAGAACAATGTGGGCTTCTCATATTACTAGTACTGTAATTTCAGGGATACGGTATGACAGAAACCTGTGGAATTGTTTCAGTGGAGAATATGTGTGTAGGTCCTAGACATACAGGATCAGCAGGGTCCTTAGCTCCTGGAGTTGAAGCTCAAATAGTTAGTGTTGATAAATCGAAGCCTCTTCCTCCTGGGCAATTAGGTGAAATATGGGTCCGTGGTCCCAACATGATGAAAGGTAAAATATTTGCTAAGTTTGACTTATTGTAGTTTTTTTATAAGAGGTTCATGTATTATGGAATAAGACTATCTTCTTTTGCTCATCTATGGAGTAACATAATATGCTAGGTACTAGCAGTACAATGAATAAAAAGACAGAACCAAGATATAAACTGATGAGTTCAACATTTAATATTCTTATATATGAACTCATTGTACTTCTGAAAATCATGGGTTTAGTATATAATGTTTGTGGTATGTATAAGTGGTCAATGAAGTGGTTGAGAACTGAGGTCTCAGGTTCAAAACTTAGCGGAGACAAAAGAACACTTGGTGATTCTTCCCATCTGCCCTAGCCTTGATGGACAGAGTTACCTGGTATCTGACCAGTGGTAGGTACCCCGTGGAATTAGTTGAGGTGTGAGAAAAGTGGCCAGGACACCACGGACATAAAAAAAACAAAATACTACTCCCTCCATTTCAATTTTTTTTTGTCTTACTTCCCTTTTTAATCCGGTTAGAAAAGAATGTTTCTCTCCTTTTTTGGCAACTCATTTAATTTCAACTTTCCATGGTACATGTTAAAGACCACAAATTTAAAGGACATTTTGGTACATTCTACATATCTTTAGTTTAAAATCACAAGATTCAAAACTCTTCCTTACTTTCTTAAACTCCGTGCCAAGTTAAAACCAATCAAACAAATTGAAACGGAGGGAGTACTGTTATTACATATACATATACATATATATATATATATATATATATATATATATATCAAAATATTGTGTTCAGTTGAACTCATCATTCAAAAGCTCCATCCGATCTGTATGAAAATTACACCTTGCACCTTGTTGCATTTAAATCTCTTGAAGTATGGTCAGTTCTGAGAAGAATAGGATTAGAGTAATCATGTGCTTCTCTGCTGGCGATTCTCCCCGATATTGTACTTGCCCAAAATAGAAAAAAGAAGATATTATGAGATAGTATCACAGTTGAGATGCTCTCCAGGATTTTTGTTTACTTCAATTGACCTCTAGACTCTTATAAATTTAACTCTGGTTTGTCGCCAAAGGGCATATTTTTTGAGCTAATATGTTTCTTTTGGACAAGGCAATAATTGTCAATCTAAAAATGAATAGTTTGTAGCGACTGTCATGAGATGGACGGGTTTCACTGGGCATGTTGTTGTTGGTTTCTCACATTTCACAATGACCAGGTCATTGATTATTTTAGCATGTTCTTCATGGAGTCTTGCTATTTTCAGGCTATTTCAACAATCTACAGGCCACAATGCTCACTATAGATAATCAGGGCTGGGTTCATACAGGAGATCTTGGGTACTTTACTGAGGATGGATTGCTTTATGTCGTTGACAGGATCAAAGAGCTCATCAAGTACAAAGGTTTTCAGGTACCCTCTATTTTGGTGATGACGGAGTTTCTCCAGGTTTTAAAAATAGAAGTAGCATAGACTCAGCTGGAATTGCTAGACCCAATTTTGTCCATGCTGTCCATGCCCTGACGTGGTACATATGCATTAGTTTCACGACCAAATCTTGATATGATGAAGGGGTCATAATCCTATCTTTCTGATTTCATTGATTATACATATTTATTATTGTATGAGCTGCTCACGACCAAGTTGCATGCTGGATTAGTTTCTGACAACAAGTTCCTGGAGAAACATTCAGATCAGTTTTTAATGTTCCTGGAAAGCATTTTGGTTTGATTTCCAAAAAGGATCATCTTTACTACTTTCTCAGAACTGCTCACAACATGATCTTTTCAGCTATTGGGACTCCTTCAGTATGTCGTTTCCCTTAAACAGGTTGTGTGCTATGTGTGGGTGAAATAAAATGATCTTTTCAGCTATTGGGACTCCTTCAGTATGTCGTTTCCCTTAAACAGGTTGTGTGCTATGTGTGGGTGAAATGCCCACTAGGAGGCTGTCTATTTACCATCTCTACATAATGGCAGGTTGAGTCTGCCTCTGTGGTGGTCGCTTTACGGAATATGCCCTTGGTAGTCCCCTATTGGATTCTCAAAATAGGATTGTAGTCGAAGGAGCTTTCCGTAAAAGTTCAGGATAAAAAAGCACATATTGTGGTCGCTCCTGAAGGGAAAAGTGCCTCCATTAGATGCTTCATAAGGCATATATTTCCTGTTCCATTTGGATTGATTTACAATTCTTTGCAGAGAGGGTATATTCCATTTTACTTGCTGAATGTGCAAGTAAACTCGCTTTAACCTTAAGACAATGGGAGTAGCCGTGATCATTTAAACCCCTTTGGGAACTCTTACACAACCGATGAAGGACGAATGTAGCATGCTCTAACATCCACATTAGAATCCTAGTAACCTAGTTGAAAATAACCTATCGTATCAGCCATAGTTAATTTTTCAACATCAACTGTATACTTTCATTTCCGTTTTGCAAAATAGTTAGATAGACGGAATAATATAGTTTGAATGAATTATGTAATGTTCTCCGGATGCATATCGATTCTTATATCAATTAATCAATTCAAGCTTATTTTTTTATCAGGTTGCACCAGCAGAGCTTGAAGGTCTACTTGTTTCTCATCCTGAAATATTAGATGCTGTTGTTATCCCGTAAGTCTTGCTTTAGTAAATTTTGAAGCTATCTTATTCGAACATCACAATTCACATGCTACTGGTGATTTTTCCACAGAAAAATGTCATGTGATACTGTACTATTACCTGAAAAGATGATACATCAAAATACTAAGTTAAGAGTTCCCTTGTAGGTTTCCTGATGCTGAGGCTGGTGAGGTTCCGGTTGCATATGTTGTTCGCTCTCCTAATAGCTCTCTGACTGAAGAAGATGTTCAAAAGTTCATTGCGGATCAGGTATATGCTCGTGAAACAATGACATCTCTTTAGATATACATAAGATGTTTGCGCGACTAGCCTAGAAGATCTTTATATATTAGCTAAAAAGAAAAATAACCTAATAAGTCAGGGTTCTTGATCATATTAACACCATCATAACTGTCTCAAAGTATGCTATGCTGGTTTTAGGCATGGACCCTCTTCAGACTATCTGCGGGGATGTGTTTTACCGAATTAAGTTGTCACTTCACTTGCTAAAACAGCTACAACAAATACGTCTCAATCCAAATGAACCCTTACTATCCATATCGCTTCTTTTAGACTCTGTCTCGATCCAATATCACGGTTGCCTAGGTGAGCAGCCTAGGAGCACATACCAAACATAGTTCTGTACTATGAAAGATTAATCAAGATCTGATTATAGTTTTACATTAACTGTTAACGGTGACCAAAAACTCCTCCGTTATATCTAGGCTTGAGACCGACATTATGCTCAATATTTTGTTGGAACTGCAGTGGGTAGTTGGGTTGGCTCGCGAGGTGGAAAACTGGAAATCTTGAAATATAAGTCGTTACATCCTACCCCGAGTGTATGTTTTGTCCATTTCAAGATCTTATTTTCATTTTTCGATCCATATCTATGCAGGTTGCACCTTTCAAAAGATTGAAGAAGGTGACATTCATAAACAGTGTTCCCAAGTCAGCTTCTGGGAAAATCCTAAGAAGAGAACTAATCGATAAGGTTCGTTCAAAAATATAAGATTTTTACCTGATACCTGTGCTGGTGGGAGCTAGCAAGTACGTGTAGATTTTGTCAAGGTGTACACAAACTGACTCACACTATAGTTATATTTTTTATTACAAACTAAGTATTGGTAAGATAAAGCACATCCATCTACTGTGTATTTTTTTTTTATTTTTTATTTATTTGTGACAGAATTGCTTGAATAATGTGAAATTACAAGTGATTTGTATAATAAAAGATATACGTTTTGAAGGGTACTTATTCATCTCACCACAATTCTTGGTGTGTGTTTTTTCTTTTGTATTGATTGATACGACGTTAAAATGCAATTTATTTACTTGTGATTGATAAAATGAAACTTCAAATACAATGTACATATGAAGTTACATATATGGCTAAAATATAATAATTTTTGTAAGTTTAGATAAAATTGATTGAATATTATGTTCGAAATTAACGCAGGTAAAGTGTAAGAAAAAATTGTTAGTCACACAAAAATGATAAAACTTTAACCGTAATGTATCTAAACTTCAGCTATATGCCAACTTCATATACTGAAAATATCTCGAAGTAAATATACAGCAAAAATTTAAAAAAATTTATCACAAATAAAATAACAACGTCAGAATCAGATATCGATACTTTAAAATTGAAAGCTCCTAACTTTTTTAGATCAACTCTTAGAGTACGTAACTAGACCAAAAGACATAAGTAGAGAATAGAAAGAAAAATAAAAACAATGAATCAAATATATATAATTTAGATAAAAAAAAATATTATTATACACAATTAAACAACACATCCAACATCAATAAAATAAAGTGCAAGTAATTTACAAGTTCTAACTTCCAATTATAAATCAGTTATGTACAAATATTTTTATATTATCAATCAAGAAAAACATATACAATTATCATTTATTAAATTCTTCATCACAATTTTTCAATTTTCAAAATCTTTTTTATTAAACTTAAAATTTTATAATTAAATTCTGCATCAGAAATTCAAATTGAGAATATAAAAAAAAATGATACTATCAGGTCATTTAGATTGTAATTACAAGTGGAAAATATAGAAAATAAGATTAAATAATGTTTGTACATAGTATTTTTTCTGTTTCGAAATATTTTTCATGTTATTGCTCTCGAGAGTTAATTTGACTAATCTTTAAATCAAATTAATTTAATATTTTAAAATTGTACGAGAAATACTATAATGTTGGGAATTCCTTTCATCTCATCAAAATGAAAATTACATATTGATAAAGAATTATATAATTTGACTCTTGAGAAATGTAACCTAAAAAATTATTATAGGACGTGGAAAGAATATATAAAACTAAAAAGAAAATACGGTGCAGTATATATAGTTTTACGTTGCAGTATATATAGTTTGACTAAGGTAAAAGGGAATATCTCATTTCGTCATTCATATCAATTAGTCTTAACTTTGCTTTGACGATTCAGTATGATATTTCATTTTCCTCTCTCATATATAATCTTCAATTATCTGGCATTAAAGTCTTTATCAAACACTAGATCTTCTAAAGATGTCTGAAAGACTTAATATTTAATTTCTCGTATTATTTAGATCGAAATATATCGATTTAAGCTCACACGTTAATTGATTATCTAAAGATGTCTGAAAAACCTTATATTCAACTAAAAGAATTATTATGGCTTTTTCTGACGAACAGTATAGTGTTATAATTTCGTCGACTAAAAAAGTTATTAAAAGAGAGTAACAATTACAATAAAACAACTATTTATTTTTTTTGTAATAGGAAAATGGCCGGAATAGAGATGAAGATTTTAATAAAAGTCAAATTATTCTCGCTAACAAAGTAAAAGTAGAGATAATCAATGGGACTATAAAAAATTCCCAAAACACAACTAATTCATCTCATCTTCAAATTAAATTGATTAATTAAATGCCATTCTTTAGTTAGTTAACATTAAAAATAATTAACCATTATACTATAAAACAAGAAAATTTCCATCGAATTCCAAATTTCATTTTATGGTAAAAGAAAGACTACTTACCTCATTGGTTCTCCTATCTTTCCAACTGCCAACGTAGTTCTGTCGATTGAATTCAGTAACTTTAATCAAAAATTTATATTTTTACCTTAAGAAATTCATAGGATATATATATATATACACATAAGTTATTACGATATTTAAAGTTGCTTTATTAGCAGAGACGTAATAAGAATTTAAAGTTTATGAATTCAAAATTCTAGATCATTAATAGTGTATCAAAATCAATAACTTCACTCGGAATTATGTATTTTTACCTTAAATTGTAAATTTAGAATTCAAAAATATAACAGGACTAAAATCTTGAATTCAAGAACTTCAAATTCTAAATTTTTTCGGCAAATAAAGTAGCTTTAAAACATATGAAAAATAAATGATAAGAGAGCTAGAACAACCCAAAAGAAAAGCAAATCAATAAATTAAATAAGCATTTTATAAATAAAGGATAATACATTAAACTTTTTAGGGTTTAGAGGTTCATTAATAAAGCCCTAAAAGACTTTTTATTCATATATCTTCAAATAATATATGCTTAATTTAATTCATAAATATACAAGGAATTTTCTTACCTTTGCTTTATAATCTCCGATAATAAAATATCATGAAAATCAAATCTTTAATTTTGGCTGCCTCCTGAAACTAAAAAAAAATCAATATATAATATACTTATATAATACATATAAATTTTATTCTCGATATCGCAATTTTTTTTCTTACCTCTTTCATAGAGATGGTTCATTTTGGTTCTATCGACAAATCGCTTATATATAATTAACAACGTAATATCATGAATTTTTTTTTCCTTTTCAAAATGCCATTCACCTGCACTTGGACTTGCACCTCCTCCTATAATTTCCCATCTTTTGTTACATAGGTTAATTGATTAAAAGTAATGTATTTTTCACATTTGGTACGGATACGATAATATTATTTGAGGATTTGATCGACATATATACTGAATCAAAAAGAAAATGACTAGCGAATACAATAATATTATTTTAGGATTTGATCGACATATATACTGAATCAAAAAGAAAATGACTAGTGAGTAGAAATTCATAACTATATGTAAAAAAACTTAATCGAACTGAGTCAAATAGCAATGATTTGAAGTATTTTTGTTTAAAACTATTTTGGAAATCTAAGCACTTAATCATATAGATATGTAAAACACACGATTTTCAATTCTCTCACGATACGGAGGAAAATAGACACTCAAATTAATAGTAAGTAAACAAAATCCCAAGAAATGTCATACTCGATCTCATAGATGCATATAAAATTTTGCAAAAAGTCGTACACTGCTTGGGAAATCTAAGCACCTAATCATAAATTAATATGTAAAATACACAATTTTTTATTCTAACAAGATATGAAAGAAAACGGATACTCAAATTTTAAGTAAGTAAACATAGTATCATATATACTCGATCTCATATATGCATATAAAATTCTGGAGAAAATCGTACACTACTTAGAAAATCCAAGCACCTAGCCATATGGATATGTAAAATACACTATTTCTAACTCTAACAAGATATGAAGGAAAGCGGATACTCAACTTAAAAGTAAGTAAAAAAAAAATTCATACTCGATCTCATAGATGCATATAAAATTCTGCAGAAAGTCGTACACTGCTTGGGAAATCTAACCACCTAATCATAAATTAATATGTAAAATACACAATTTTTAATCCTAACAAGATATGAAAGAAAACGGATACTCAAATTTAAAGTAAGTAAACATAATTTCATATATACTCGATCTCATAGATGCATATAAAATTCTACAGAAAATCGTACACTACTTAGAAAATCTAAGCACCTAGTCATATGGATATGTAAAATACACTATTTCTAACTCTAACAAGATATGAAAGAAAGCGGATACTCAACTTTAAAGTAAGTAAAAAAAACTTCATACTCAATCACGTAGATGCATATAAAATTCTGCAGAAAGCCGTTGAGAAGAGAGATAATCTTTTATATCTTTTGATTTCCACCCTACAACATGAGTTTAAAAAATACAAATACATTCAAATCAATGATAATAAAAATCTAATTAGTAAGAGAGATGTAAGGAGGTGCAGGTGCAAATGCAGAAAAAGGCAACATTTTGGTTTCTTGATTATTACTACTTGTTATTACTTAGTCTGCATTCTTTTGCATCTTTTATATACAAAAAAAAAAACAAAAGCCAGTGTGATTTATTCTGTCTATTTCACAGTTCATTTCCAGTTGTCTTTTCAAATTTAGCAAATGTACACACTAGAACTTTTTCAAAAATATCTGAAGAATAAAAAAAAATTCAAAAATATCTAAGGACTTGACCTAGATAAAAAAGTATAGAGATCGAAGATTAGAATAAACAATTAAAAGTTAGTTAAGCGATTCATCTCTATTCTCTACCCAGTGATAGAGAATGGTTCTAAAACATTATGGGGTCGTTTGATTGGGAACTAGTTATCTTAGGATTAATTATTCTGGGATAACTGTGTATATGAAATAACTTATCTCATCACTATGCTATAAGTGGTGAGATTAGTTATCTCAAACATGTCAATTAAACAAGATATCTAAATTTTATTCCAGATTATTTTTTTATCCTAATATTATTTATTCTTCCCCTTATTATATGACAAAAATTAAGACAAATTTAACTCATTTTTCATAGGAATATATCTTACCCTAAACTCCATTAACTATTCATGACCAAAAGTATCACACATGTGATAAAAGGTTATCCAAAAGTAGGGAATTAGGTCAAGGATAATAATGTGTGAAAAATAATACAAGTGAAGGACATTATGTGCTGGATAGCAATTATTACTACTACTACTTACAATATCTATAAATAAATAAAAAACAATAAAGAAAAGCAAGTTTTTTTACGAGAGAAAAGGATTCGAAATATATTTGAAATCGCTCTAGTAATTTTAAATTTTAGATAGTATTTATTATGAGTTTTTGGTCAAAATTATCCTTAAACTATACTTCTAATTTAAAGTAAATCCTTAAAGTATCATTTTTACCAGAAAACATCCTTCAAGTATTGTAAAGTAAAACAATTTTCATCCTTCTATTTTAATTTATCAGAAAATATTTGATATTAAAAATATTATTAGTTGAAATATGTTTATTTTCAATTGAATACGCTATAAATGACATTTGTTGGAAACTTATGCATATAATAATGTAGAAAGAAACTCAAATTCGAGACATAATCAATATTTTGATCACTTCAATATCAGATTGATCAAAAAATTTGATTGATCTAAATACAGTTTGGCTATGAAAAAAGGTAAAGATAATTAAGCTCCAAGTTCTTTCCGTTATTAAATAAGAAAAATAGCACCTTCCAAACATTTTTTTTATTTCCGTAAGCAATAATGTCTAAGATTTTAAATATTTTCTTCAGGAACTTCATATATAGCAAGTATTTAAATTATGCAGGAAAACATTTATTGATAGTCATGTGACTGTTCATGTTTTTGTAGGATTCCTTAATTTTTTGACGAAATTTAACATAAGAATGAAAATTGCTCACTTTTATATACTTAAAGAATGTTTTCTACTAAGACTGATACTTGAAGGATGTAATTCAAGTTTGGGTATAGTTGAAGGATGTTTTTGGCCAAAAACTCTATCTATTATCGTATTTACTATTTAATAATCTATTTTAAAGATATATACATATTCACGTGGATATCATAGATATTGCATTCAGGGTTGGTCCTATGCTATGGAAAATAAGGCCTTTGCTTTTAGTCCCCCAAATTTTAAGAGCCTCAAATTTTTGTCAAGCTAAATTATGTGTTAAAATTTTTATTAAAAAATTGGTTATTTATGATAAAAAGTACAATTTTTTAAAATATATTATTTTGTCCTCTTTAAAAACTCTTTTATACTTTATGAAAAATAAGAATTAATAGGAAAAAGTGTTGAACATAATAACAAATTAGTTTTTAGTTCTTTTAAATTTTAGTTTCAAGCATTACAAGCATATTAAAATGAGGTATTAGGTATACCAAGTCATCAACTCCTTAAGTGAAATTTTATGATTCTAACTCTTATTTTTATTTAATATTTATCAACTTATTACTTATAGCGTTATGTTGAAAATACACATAATAATTGTCTCACTGTAATGTTGTTTTTCAATGTTAGATTCATGAAATCTTGCCTAAAATTAATAACTGAAAAAACAATATTATATGCTAGTAATTTTCATCTAAATAGCATAAGGAAAATAAATTTTGAATAAATATGTATATGAAATTTATTTGTATTTTAGTCCACAAACTGAAATTTCGCTTTAGGTATCCAATTACATTGAGTGAAGCCCCTAATTGCATCACTATAAATAATAACTTATTCAATTAGACAATGGTATCCAATTACATCGAGTCTTGCCCTGATTGCATCGCTATAAATAATAACTTATTCAATTAGACACTTATATATATTTAAATTACACTATTAATTAATACACGAGGTAATAAAATAATGCTCAAAATTTAAAATTATTTTACGATAATTTCAATAAAAATTCAGATATATTTCAAATTTGTTTTTTTTTTTAGCTTTTTTTCTAATAATGTTTGTAAAAAAGGAAAGTACTATTTGTCATTTTCTCTTTATCTTCATGGTCCAACAAATACCATAAGTTGCCATGTGATACATACCATGTCCTCCACGTGGTAGTTTCTTCTTCAGCTAACCACATCTCGACACGTGGTATATTTCTGTCTTCCAATTTGGCATATTTATCATGTCCTTTTTGTTTTTGGTTTTGTCGGAATGGGTAGTCGGATAAGAAATAAGTGATCAATGTACTAATTTTGTTAATAATATGTATGTTATTGATAGTAAGTAAATTATTCATATATAAAATTAATATGATATTTGATTGTCAATTAGGTTGAAGCTAAGTGGGAATTTGTGTGTTCAGATAAATCAGTATTATTTCGGTCGATCTTGTATTGTATTAGAAACTTAAATAAATATATATATGTATATTAACTTGTGAATTATTTAACAAAATTGATTGATGACTTGGTGGTGAGGAAGGAGTCATAGAAATGTTTTTCATTATAGTGTTCTTCGTTCAAAAATACTTTTCTTCTATTAAGATTTAGAATCATTAAACTCCTAATATCAACTCTTGTCTTTGATTTCAAACTAAAAATTCGTACAACTAATATATGTATGAGACATGAGCGAATCTATTTTTATTATATTTTGCAAATAGAAGGTAGAATAACTAATACATATATTCATTTAACATAAAATTATAGTTATATAGATTTACTCATAACTAACCTTTATATTAATAATCAATGCATGATTCTTACTAGTTATCAAAAGACTCTCAAAAGATAAGAGGTCAGTTACACTTACGCATTGGGTGGTTCATCAAAATAAATTCTCTTTTTATTAGTTAATATTAACACATTATAATTATATTACTTATACTAATTAATGTATAATCTTAAATTTTAATAAATAATTTAAAAAATAAGTAATTAATATTGAGAATCAAACAAGAAACTTCTTTGTCTTTTTCGATATAATTAAAGGGAGAAGCACCAGAGATGCAAATTTTACCTTTACTTTCTTCAATCTTCGCTAGTGAAGTTACAAAATATATTATTATTATTGATAATATTATAAATAGTTCTTTATACTCAATATATTTGAAAATTGTCTCTCTGCTTTTACAAGATAGTAATATAATCTGTATATATTATACTTTCGTTAAATCACTTATAAAATTTGATAAAATAGTAATTAAATATATTATATTTCTATCAAACTTTATAAAATTTTACTCAATATTTATCATTGTTAGTATTTACAAATTTCGAAATTTAAATTCAACTTTGAATATATTATTTTCAAAGAGATAAAGAATACATATTCTCTAAAAAAGAGCAAAAAAAAAAAAGTGTATGTGATGCTAAAAGCCCCAACTAGGATATTAATAAATTTTCGACATATCCTTTTCATGACTTTGTTTGGCACCAAAATCAAGTTGGCTTATAAATTGGTCCCTCAATATTCACACTCTCTACGTACCTCGTACGTGATAGAAACTACAATAACTAGAAATATATCGATAATATCATGATTTAATTTAGAGAAAATAAATTATATCTAAATTTTTATATTTTTTACATAATGAAGGACGCAGATGGAGAGACTGTTTATGGAAAGATATCTGCTTAAGATTACTTATGTAAATGTTAGAAACTGAATCTTTATTGTTAGGGTTTGTCGTGAATTTCCTTTCTTAATTTGATTCTACACTATAATTTTGTTTTATTAAAAAAAAATATTTTGATGAAAAGTACTGAATCTAGATTTCTTAAAATTTTATGAATAGAAAAGATTTCTTCTCATAAAAACATAATAACAATTATAACGTAGTCATTTACACTTTGTTTGGATCATTGTTACTCATTATTTCATAATATATTGTACTCTATTGTACTGTATAAAATATGGGCCTAAAATTTGGCCCAGGAAATGTAAACTAAAGACCCAGTCCATACCCATATGGGCCTTTATTTAGTGGGCCTGGATTGAGGAAAGCGCTTATTATCGAAAAAATTCGAAGAACATTAATCTGTTTTAATTTTAAGAATTATTCTTAAAGTTTGAAATAATAAATTTGAACTCCACAAATCGTTTTTCGAGTTTGAAAATTTTCATACTTAAATTATGAAAGTTAGTACTTTATGAATCATTCACTTGTTGAAGCTTTGAGCTTCAATATTGCCTATTAATATCGGTTTTTTTTAGTTATAAATATTTTTGTTCAAATTTAAATTTCATTATACAAATATATTCAAAAAGAGATTAAAAAACAACGTAATAAGAATTGAGCTCACACCTTTACGTAATAAAAGACATTCACTAATATTATTAGACTGTAATTTTCTGTATCACGTGATTAATTTTGAACTATCGCATATCAATTATTTAAAAATAAGGTCTAACTTCTAAATAGAAAAAAAAAACAGTAAAGTTGCTATTTGTATAAAATGACACAACCTTCATATGAATTTTGAAAAATAAATCCCACCTAATATGCTTTTATTATCATAACTTCTATATGAGGGATTTCCTAAAATAAGGTTAAAAATAATTTTTTTTTTCTATTAAAAGCACCAAATCATGCACTTCCACTTTTTTCCACAATTATTATTACCTCTGAGTAAAGATTTGCTTTTAAATAGAAATTTTTTTCCACACACACACAATATATATATATATATATATATATATATATATATATATATATATATATATATATATGGATTTTAAAACCAATTTTCCAACAAACTACACATATATTTTTTTTGTGCTGAAATATTTTTTTTTAAAAAAAATGAGTTCCAAAAAGAAGAAAGAAGAAGAAAATGTTGAAGTTATTTTTCTTATAAACATGAATTGTGTCTGCAAGAATTGTTTCAAAAAAATTGCTAAATGCACTCAAAAATTGGAAGGTACATTATCAACACATATGATTTTTGAATTTCTTCATATATATTATTGTTAATTATTTCTATATTAATTGCTTGGTATATTTTATTTTTATCAAGTTAAATACGTTTTTTTTTTTATGTTTAGACGCCTGCTAAAATATTTTTTTGTTTGTTTGTTATATTGTAAAAAGGTATAAAGTCTATGGAAATAGAAAATATTGGAGTGAAATACAAACTAACAGTGATTAGCAAAGTGGAATCATTGAAACTTCAACAGAAAATTGAGAAGAAATTGAAGAAAAAAGTGGAAATAATTTCTCCAAAATCAAAAGAAAATAAAGAAAAAGAGATTCCCAAAAAAACAACACTGGAAATTAATTTGGGATGTGATAAATGTGTGGAAAAAATGCAAAACATAGTGACCAAAATAAAAGGTAAATTTTATTTATTTATTTATTTATTTCGACTGAAATTTTCTCATGTTTAAAATTTCCCCCTTTTTTCATTTAATTTCTTTGATAGAATTTTTCTATTATTCCTCTTTACTTAATAATATGAGAAAGGTTTCAAGAAATATTCATAGATATTGTATTAAACTTTTCACTCCAATTTTCCAAGTTTGCAAAATTAGGCTAAACCAGATTTTCAAGTATATATTTTTCCTCATAAAATTTCAATATTTTTTTCAGATAAAATTTCGAATACTATTAACTTTTTGTAACTTAACTTTAAATATTATTTCTTCTTTTTTCAAATATTATTAAATTTATATCGAAACACCTACTAATTCTGTCGAACCTATTTAAACTTCCCCATTTTCATTTAATTTCTTTATTAAATTTTTATGAAAGACTTAAAAAAAAATCTTATGATATTAAAAGGTATTCATGTAACATTTTTATGATATATACTTTTCCTCATAAAAAAAATTCAAATAAAATTCTGAATACTATTTCCCTTTTTCAACTTAACTTTAAATACTATTTATTTTTCAATTTCAAGCGCCTATTAAATTCTGCCTCTCCTATTTAAATCCCCAAAATTTTATTTAATTTCTTTGATTGAATTTTTCTATACTTTTCCTCATAAAAAAAATTCAAATAAAATTCTGAATACTATTTCCCTTTTTCAACTTAACTTTAAATACTATTTATTTTTCAATTTCAAGCGCCTATTAAATTCTGCCTCTCCTATTTAAATCCCCAAAATTTTATTTAATTTCTTTGATTGAATTTTTCTAATAGACTTAAATTTTTTTCTTATGATATTAAAAGGGTTTCAAGGAATATTCATTGATAGGCCAAAGAACTTGGTGATGGTGAGTGGATCAATTAATACTGAATATTTGGTGAAAAAATTGAAAAAGAAGATGAAAAAATCAGTCAAAATTGTGAAGCAAGAGAAATATGAAGATGATTTGAAGCCAATTTGGTTTCCAAATTATTATAATTATTGGCCAGAAAGTGATCAATTTGTTCATGATGAAGCTAAGTACTGCACAATTATGTGATATAATTGTTGGTGTTTAAGAAGGGAAACAAAAATATATAGTAATGATTTGGGATTTAATTTAAGTTTAATCTCTCTTTGTTTATATAATATTGAAAATTCAATATACCTTTGAATTTATTAAAGTTATCTTATAGAAGAATTTGATATTTTATATAATAAGAAATGTATATTTGTTTCCTAGTAAAGTATTTTTTCTTTTACTCATCATATTATTTGATGTTTTTCGTGTATTTCTTTTTTCATACTTAGTTTTGATATGTTTTAGTTGAGCTATTTTAAAGACATAACTTTATACACATCATTTTCGTTATATAAAGTTATATATACAACTTTAACACGAAGTGTGCATTACGGAAACGAAATGAATCGTGTATAATTTTGACATATTTCACAATATCAGAGCCGCATAGGTTGTGTTTAGTATCGAGGGAAATCAAGTATTCTAAAAAATAATTTTACGTATTAGGTTATTAATAATTTTGTTAGATCAATACACATGTACAAGTCTAGCTTCAAAACAAACACTTTCTGAATCTTATAAATCCAAAGGAATTTCTCTAAAAAAAAATACATATCAGAACAAACAGTTCACCAATTTTTGAACAAACGGCTAACAAATTTAATTTTGTAATATATTAATTAACCTTAAATTCAAAATAATATTTACAATACAAATTTTAAAGATAGTTTGCTTAATAATTTAATAATTTGTATTGTAATTAACAAGTTATTTATTGGACATATATGACCCTAAGAAAAATAGTTGAAAGGAAATTTGCATACAAATAAACTCCCGCCAAAAGTTCAAACAGAGAGTTTATAAAGTGCAACGAGAATTGAACCAAATCACATAGCGGAAGAAGAAAAAAAAAATTATACACGAAATGGAAGGAGAAGATGAAAAAGGCGGCAAAAATGTTACTGCAATTCTCCAAATTGACATGCATTGTTCTTGTGAAGGTTGCTCTGAAAAAGTTTTCAAATGCGTTCACGATTTGCATGGTAACGAATCTGATGATTTTTGAATTGATGAATTTTTGCTTTCTGTTTTGATTTGATTTTGCTTTTTGAAATTTTTGGAGAGAAGATCTGAATTCGTGGATGAAGATAGAGGAAAATGGAGCGGTATACAAGGTGACGATGACAGGGAAATTCGATCCGTCGAAACTCCGGCAGAAAATGGAGAGGAAATTGAAGAAGTTGGTGAAACTCATTTCACCTAAACTGGATATTGAGGAAACTGAGATCCAACAGAAGTATAAATGCAATGAGGTAATAATACGCTACGCACCGGAACTAAAATCTATACTCTGTTTTCCGGCGAAATTTTACACCCTCCGTATTGTAGTCAAATGCGGAAAGCATTGTTTTCTGTTTCTGTGGTGAATTGAATCGATTCGGAGCTGGTTTTGTACTATTGTAACTGTTAATATTGTCGATTGATTCTCAATTTCTTCATATTTTCTCACTTTGCTCAAATTTCTGAACAGGCTTCAGTTACTAGTACTCTGTTTCCGGCGAATTTTAGTCCAATATGGAAAGCATTATATCTGTTTCGCTAGTGGATTGAATCGGAGCTTATTTTGTACTATCTCAACTAACTGTTTACATTGTTGATCGATTCTCATTTTGTTCATATTTTCCTCATTTTCTCAATTTCCGAGCAGACTATTGCTGTGTTTAAACTTCCTCTGAACTGCGACGCATGCAACGAGAAGATTCACAAAATTATCACTCGAACAAGAGGTAGCATTTTGTTAAACGTGTTTATCGTGTATGTTGTAGAAGTTGAAGATTCAATCAGAGATTTGATGATAAAAATGGCTCTAATGCAGGATGTAGGAATGTGAAAATGCATTGGGAAAAGAATTTGGTGACGGTAACTGGGACAATTGATGTGAAATCCTTGGCCGAATCTCTGAGATATCACCTGAGGAAAGACGTTGAAATTTTGTCGGTGAATAACGGCGGTGGAGGAGGAGGAGGCATTTTCTCGCCGGACTTTGAATGCGTCAACCGGCGATCAACAACTACATGCAGATCGGTGACCGGAGATTATCTTTATCCCGCAACGGAGGCATTCAGTGATGAGAATCCAAATGCTTGCACTGTTCTGTGAACAATTTTGGTAAGTGTGTAGAAACTTCTAGTAGTACTAGTATAATTGATCCATAATTGCAAATGCTGAAATGATTAATTACTCAGTTTAGCAAAATTAATGCACTAATATGCTTAGAATTAGAACTAATGTGGGATTTTTTGTTGATATTTCACATGTGGATCATATTAGAGTGAATTTAATACATAAATGATAAAAATATTTTTTTTAGAAAAATAAATTTTTTAAAAATAAAAAAAGACTTTCTTAATCAAAAATAACAAAAATAAGTTATATAAGTAACATTGCAAGATATCTCTTTTCAACTCATTTACGAGTTCACGACCCACTACACTCCCCTGACCATCCTAACTCTGTCACCCCTTAACCACCTTATCTCACGCATATAATGTTTTGCTACATTATATACGAATGATCTTCGTATAATATTTTTTACTTACTTATCGAACATCAGAAAATAAGTGTGAAACTTGTTCATTTTCCAACAAAACATTTTCTAGGTAATACTTTCCTTTTTACCAAACATTTAAGAATCGGTTTAAATTGATTTATTTTTAAGTATTTTAAATAAAAAAATATATTAAAAATCCTACTTATGTCTTTGACTTATAAGCCCAAAAATATACCATCCAAACAGGCTTTAGTCAGTATGTTTTTTGTTGTTGTTGCTGTTATCATCAAAAGGCCCATGATCATGTATCAATTCTTATACATATCTGTATATCTAAAAATTCATGCCAATGAACACTCATTGAATAGAGACAATAATAAATATCCCACATATACGTATAATATAACTATAAAATATAATTATAGGTGTCCGTTCACCATACATACATACATACATACATTTAATATACATTTTACATATCCTTCGTATACAATTTAAAAACATTTACGTTTGGATTCAATTCTGTTCACTTACAATTGATAGCTTAACATATACTTATACATACATCCAACCTTTGTTTTGAAAATCATATACATAAATATGTAGTAGAAACAAATGTTGTATTCCCGCAATTTCTATTAGTATTAGATATTATGTTTGGATACAAATATCTAAAATTCTTCGAAAAGCCCATTCTCTAAAATTGCCCAAAACAACAAATATGAACCACATCATGTAGTGGCCCAATAATAGTAATTACTAATATTCCCCTTCCCATATATAGTTTTTTTTTTTCTTCTCTTCGTGATTTAGTGAGATTTTCTAAGAGTTTAAAGTAATTTGTATAAGATAAATTTTATTTTAGTGATTTTCATGATATTTGATAAAGCTAAATAGCTTTCAATTACCAAAAAAGAGAGGGTATAACAGCTTAAAGCCTTAGAGGAACAAACTTAAAGTTGGGTAACCAATCATGTAGTTAACCTCTTTTTTTTTTTTACTAAAAAAACATATCCAACTCAAATGACTTATTTACATTTCTATGTATTTGCAAGTATTGAACTTCTATGAATCTTATTTACATTTCAACTTCCAAATACTTTTCGTTGGACTACGATGTATTGTCCATTATAGAGAATTTTATTTAGATATTTGAACTATGATTTCTTTCAAGTTAACATTACAACAAAATGTTTCTACAAGACACTTTTAATTCAAATTTGGAAATTATATTTTTTACTATATATTCTCAAATGTTTATTGTGTAGTCACATAAAGTATGACACTTCCTTCAATTATAAATATTAGTATCAATTGGAGCAAACATGATATTTTATGGCTTATTGAGACTAGTGATGTGTAATTAAATAATGTGTATATTTTCATTAGTCAACTTATTTACGTAATAAGTATTAGAAAATTCACGTAAAATCTTTTTCAAAATTTCAGCCATAAAAATTTAATAGAAACATTTTATGATGTGTTTAAATACTTAATTGAAAATTGTAATAATTTAAATATTTATGTGAAATTTACTAATAAATTTTAAGAGTTTATATTGGAAAATTTTCTTAACACACACGTAAGGCCCCCCTCGAGTCCCCCCTTGGATTCCAAATGCTTTTCAAAGGAAATAACAGGAAAGCCTCTTTTTTGTCTTTTCACGTTATTTATTCATCCCCTTTTCTCCTTATTCTCATTCCCTTTTAAATAGGTTTGGTAGAGATTAATAATGTAAAAATTAACGATATAAAGATTATTTTTTATTAAATATTTAGCTTCATAGATAACATTTTGTTACATAGTGTATATTTAAATTTTATTTTACATTTTAAGCCGATAAAATAACTTTACTATTATAAGAGTTAGTTTGATGTTTTAACATTTTAATTTGCGAATACTACTAATCTTTGAATTCTTATGCCACCTCCTACTCCATACATAATATTAAATTTTATTCATATAAAGAATAAATAAATAATTTATAATGTACCAAACGGCTCCTACAAATAACTACACACACTTTCATATGAGAAGAAAACAATATGTTTCATAGGAAACTGACTTTTTTGTTTTATTCACTTTTTTAAAAATAATAATTTTCCTTGATGCTTCTCCTTGTCTCTTTCCTTGGGCTTCAAGTTCTAGGTAAAATTACATACACCTTCCAACTCAATTATTAGTTGATTTTGGTCCTTCACATAGTTTGGGTTAAATTAATTTGACATATGTAATTTTAGTCCATAACATTATCAACAATCATGGAGTGGTGTATATGAAGTAACATCACAAATTTAGTTTATACATATATAAATAATGTAGCGGAATGAATATATTTGTGGTGCTACGACCTCTCCCCTTTGGGTGAGCATTTTGTGCGCACTGGGTTAACCCCTCAATGTGTAATAGCCTACTACAAATCAAATAGGAGATGCAAATCGTACTAGGCAAGCCCTATGTGACAGACTCGACTCAGAAGGCATTGAGGATGGATCAATCTCAGGTCATCAGTGTAGATAACGACCCTCCAAACCAACTGAGCCATTCCAAAGGACTATTTCACCCTTAATATGTTAATTAGAGGTTTTAAATTTAAGCTTTGAGTAAGAAAAAAATCTTGTTGGGAGCGCGATCACAGTATACTCTGGGCTCGAAGCATTGGGTGAGGAAAAAAAAGCAGTGGAATAAATAATAGTTATGAATTATGATGTGTTCATCAACATTTGAAAAGAATCTAAAAGTGCTTATCTTAATTAGTTAAAATTTAAATATACTTAATGGAATATCAAAAATAATAGAATTGTAATTTACTCCCAATTATTGAGAGATCAAAATTGCTTTTAGCACATAAAGAAGAAAGAGAATCATTGTTCACTTTATAGATAGCATTCTCTTTTTCCCTTTAATTTCCTTTTGACACACATTTTGTGGAACTAAGTCAATGCATTAAGAAAAAGACTTCGTTATTCCTTTTGAAAGATCAAGAAAGAATAAGCACCCAAAATAAAAATAAAATAAAGAACAAAGAAAATTCTTCAACCTAAAAGGAGGTGTAACATTTCAAGATTGCAATACCAATAAAGAAAATTCTTCGATCTTAGTTCGTAATCTCTAAGTAAAGATATAAATCACATTAGACAAATTCCATACAAAGAATTCATATATTCCTATGAGAAGATAATAGGTAGGGTATCATCATCGAAATGAGATTCAATCTCTATCTCCCTTATGGTCATTTTTACGAATAAGTTTATACTATTGAAAATGTAACAACTTTAAAGATGGACTTTTAAGAAATGACTTTGGTAAGCCATTACTTTACAGCTATACATACATATACACAAAAAGTAAAAATAAAAGTAATAAAACCCTAAAAAGGCCCAAAAGGCCAAAAAAGACTAATCTCACCGGCCCACATAAAGTAAACTTACTTCCTTATTAGACCCGAAGTTTACTACTTATAACCCAAAGCCCAATTGTCCTAAAAGCACATAAACTTTCATTTTAGTCTTATTTATAGGAAAAATTACACAATTTATTAATAAATTAATATCTTAATATAAAAGCACATGAACTTTCTTTAGTTTTTTTTAGAAATAGGCGTGAGAACACATTTCATTTTAACTTATTTTCTTTACAAGATAATTACTAATTAGTAAAAATTATGAGAGTTAGGACCTTCATATAGTTTCAATAATATATTTGACAATTTCACCTAAACTATGTTGGATTGTTTATATGGAAATTATAAGAAAATTTAACTATGAGAATAATACATATAAAAATAATAATCAATTTGCTATCACAAATTAAATTCAACTTATATACTTTAATTTTTTTTAAAAGCATGGTCAATGTACATAATAAAATAAATAATACATATTTCATTATTAAATTAATTATTAAATAGATAAATAAAAATACTTAATAATAATCTATTACGATGATCATGAGTCTGTTTCTATTCAAGTTCTAAATTTTAAGAAGACATTGAAATTAAAGTTCCAATATTTTGTTTTTAAAAAAAATTAAAAATTAAAATTATGAATTGTAAATTGCGTTTTAAAATTAAAGGTCAAATACATAAGCAGATTCCTAAATTTGTTAGTTTTTTTCCCTCAAGTACCTCAACTACGTCATTTGATTGAATCATTGAACCCCCACAATTTGTTACGTTTAAACAAACACCGTTGTCTAATGTGGAACCAGATTTGTGAGGGGTATTGATAGAGGATACATATGTTGTTCCACAACTCATTAGTCCAATTGATAGTGAAAATGTTCGAGAATAATTGTGTTCTACTTAAGTCATTTGAACACATTAGAAAACAAATGAGACCAACACGGTTTGTCTTCATTCTTTCAATCAAAATTATTACAACTCGAACACAATTGAAGACATGTACAATAGAAAAACTGATCAAAATCAATCCGCAGTGTTTTAAAGAAACAAATTATGATTGATTCAATGATTAAATTGAAAAATAACGTAATTAAGATATCTGAAGGAAAAAACCCAATAAGTTTAGAGATTTGTTTATGTATTTGGCGTACGTATAAAACCCTTTTTTTCCTCCATGCATAGAGTAGTATCATGATAACATAACATGCATGTATACTTACGACATGATGACATCTCACACATTCCCATGACAGCTCACTATACCACACGGTCCACTCTCCACTTCTCTCGCACATACACTTATACACACAACTACCCTTCTTCCTCCATCCACCCCCCCCCCCCCCCAAACACACTTTCGATATAAATATTCTCACTACCCTTCACATATTTCTACTCTGTTCTCAAATTTCATTTTCTACTTTCTAGAGTCTTCTTAGAATATCATCATTCATAATGGGTGAGGTAAGTACAAAAATGGTGATTCTAATGGAGTTTTTTGTTTTCCGGTGACTGATTTTGTTGATATTGTGTTTTTTTTTGTTGTTGTTGTTGATTTGCAGAAGAAGAGTAAGAAGAATGAAGGAGGAGAGAAGAAGAATAACAGTGGAGAAGTAGTGCAGAAGAAGGAAGGAGGAGAGAAGAAGAACGATGGAAACTTAACTGTGGTTTTGAAATCGGATTTTCATTGTGAAGGTTGTGTTACTAAAGTTGTCAAAGCGATTAAAAGCGTTGGAGGTATTACTATTATGGCGTATTCCTTTGAATATTTTTATAGGAATATGTGTAAATTGTTGTTGTTCTTCTTCTTCTATTTGGTTGTGCTTTTGTTTCCATGTTTCTGCATTCTGATTTGATTGAACTAAAATGCTATTTGGTATCGGGCTTTGTTTCAATATTTCTGCATTTTTCTTTAATTGAACGGAAATTTGACATGTCATTGTTGTTGTTCTTCTATTTGATAGGGCTTTGTTTCAATGCTTCTGCATTTTGCTTGAATTGAATGAAAACTTGACATGTTATTGTTGTTATTCTTCTTCTATCCGGTAGTGCTTTGTTTCAATGTTTCTGCATTTTGCTTTAATTGTACTAAAATTGATATGTTAAATGTTGTTTTTCTTCTTCTTTTTGGTAGTGATTTGTTTTAGTGTTTCTGCATTTTGCTTTAATTGAACAAAATTTGGCATGTTATTGTTGTTCTTTTGTTTGCCAGTGCCGTGTTTTCAATGTTTCTGCATTTTTGCTTTAATTGAACAAAAAATTGACAGTTGTGAATAATAATTGCTTGTTCTTCTTCTGTGTTGAAGTGTACTGTGTACTCTCTGAGTCAAAAGTTAATGGCAAATGAGCCTCCGCCTGCGTTTTTTTTGCTTTTTCCAAGTTCTCTTATACATAATTATACTTGCTCTCTGAAAAGGTGTGGAGAAAGTTACGTGCGATGCCGATTCGAAAAAGTTGACGGTTATCGGAAAAGTCGATCCGGTGATGTTAAAAGAGAAAGTTGAACAGAAAACACACAAAAATGTTGAACTTGTCTCGCCGGTACCAAAAAAGGACGGCAAAGGAAAAGGAGGCGGCGGTGGAGACTCCGCCGGCGGTGCAGGAGAAGAGAAGAAGAAGCAGAACAAGGAAAAGGACGCAAAGGAGAACAAAGGAGGAGAAGACAAAAAGACCAAAGAGAAAGAGGTACTGCAAAAACTACTGACAAATTGTCGCGTCGTCGTTTTGCTCGTCGTTATCATTCTGCTTCATTACTTCCATTGTTATTCTGATCCCTTTTTGTCCTTACTTCCGCACCTGGCGCATTTTAGCGTTTTCTGGTGTCTCATTCTTCATTCAATTGTTCTTTTCAAATTCCCAGTATTATACAAAAACAATAGAATTTTCTTCTGTTTCATTTGTCCCCGGAATAATCGGTAAAATCATGTGCGCCAAAATATCACATGCGTATTTTAGCAGTTTGTTCCCTGTATTGGCGCATCAGTTAACTGTTCATTTGTAAAATTTTGAATTTTCAAATAATTACGTGATTCTTACGTTTATCAGTTACGGCGATGATTAGTCAAAACTGACAATTACTGAATATTCAGATCTTTTATTATTCATTTAATTCATTCTTAATCATTTTATTGAATTTCTCAACAGCCTCCAATCACCACAGCCGTGCTGAAGGTGCATCTCCATTGTCAAGGATGTGTACAGAAGATCTCCAAAATTGTCACCAAATGCAAAGGTAAGAAGATTTGAAACTTCTTTTTTCCCTCAGTTATTGTTTCTTGTACTTCCGTTACTTCTTTTATTGATATGTAGCGTTGCGATTGTGCAGGATATAAGGAAATGAAAATAGACAAGCAGAAGGATTTGGTGACAGTTACAGGGTCGATGAACACGAAAGAGCTGGTGGAGATGTTGAAGAAACATTTGAAGAAGGAAGTTGAAATAGTGCCGCAGAAGAAGGAAGGCGGCGGAGATAATAATAATAAGAAAGATAAAGGCGGAGATAATAATAATAAGAAAGAGAAAGGTGGAGATAATGGTGGTGAAAACGGAAAAGGTGGCAATGGTGGTGGTAAAGGGAAGGGAAAAGGCGGTGAAGGGAAGGTGAAGGATGAGGTAGGTGGCGGCGGCGGCGGTGACGGAGGTTTTGGTGGTGGTGAGATGATTATGAATAGTAATGTAGGTAATGGTATGCAGATGATGCAGCAGCAAGTTCAATTTGGATATCCGTACCCGTATATGTACGGGCCGGTTTATCCAGCTGATCAGTTTCAGAACCCGTACCCGGTATCAGTTCATGCCCCTCAGCTCTTTAGTGATGAGAACCCAAATGCTTGCAGTATTATGTGATGATAATCATGAGATTGGGAAAAAAATAATCAGAACTCTTTTTGCTAATTTTAGAGAAAATCAAAAAGCTAAAAACTTGTAGATAAAGAGAAGAGGGCCTGGTGATAAATTATTAAGTAGTACTAGTATTAATCATAAATATGTATGTAATTAGCTTCTAAAAATGGGTCAAAATGTTCTAAAAATTAGATAATGATTATTAGTAGTAACTCTTTTAAGATGGCCTTTCCACTACTAGTTATGGCTTAGTTATGAATCTCTTTTGTTGTTTCAAATTTTTGTATGTCATAATTTAGTGAAGCCAATTTTTCTTGAATTTGAAGTCGGTGCATTCTATATATTACATCGATAAGGGTAAGGGTAAGATTTGTATATATTCTAACGTATCTTAGGTATAAAGGCAAATTTGTTAAAACAAGGAGTAGTGCATATACTTTTATAACTTTGTGAATAATGATGCAATTGAAAAAAGTAAGGTACTCATGGTTTACTCAGAATATTCTTTGTATGATTAGGTCAAGGAATGAATAAATTTGTAGGGTTAATAAAATCTTAAAATGTGATTCAATTATTCCTACACAAGTGAGATGACTAAAGTTAAAGTGGTAGAAAAATTATTTAATTTATTTTTGAAAAAGAAGTTTTACTACTAGTTTTTTTTTTGCTTTCTTATTGTATTCACTGCTCATAATGACCAAGACATAGGTCTAATCTAATAATAACAGCTGCCGCATTATTTTAGTGTATGATAAATAAAATAAATTAAGTTGGTATTTAATGGGATACTTTAATTGATCAAATTGAGTATTAGTAGTAGTAAATAATTAAGAAAATCAAGCATGAGTTTTTGCCCCAATGTATACGGCGCAAATAAAAACCAAATAATAAATACATAGGTGCAATATCAAAGAGCTTTAATATATTCCTGACCACTTAAATTTTTCAATAGATACTTTAATTATAATCTTTTTTAAATTATAATGTATTGTTCGACTAATACTATTTGTTGAGGTTATCGTGTCTAATAATATGCGATAAAGAACATACAAATACAATAAATTTACTCTTTATTATGTATTTGAATATTTAATCAAAATAAAATTTAAAATAACTATTTATTAATAATAAATGATCATTTAAGTGTAGTCTTTAACTTTAATTAAGAGTAATGTTGCAAGTAATTGCGAAAATTAAGAATAGGTTTTTTGCCGCATTGTCTACGGCGCAAAAAGAGTGAAACAATAATAATAATAATAATAATAATAATAAATATAAGTGGCCAAGTAGACAAATACATTGACATGGCCCCACGCTGAAAACCTAAAGGGTAAGTTTTGTACACTCTGTAAGTTGCAGTCTATAGGGTTATATATCACCCGCTTTTTTGGTTTAACGAGTAGACACATATGTTCTATGTGGTAAATCGTATGAAATAAAATTGAATTGATTCATATTATGTTTTTTTGCTGAACGAGTAGACACATGTATTCTATGTGGTAAATCGTATGAAATAAAATTGAATCGATTCGAGTATGTTATTAGATATATGTGTTTACTTATTTAATTTTATTTAAACTTAAGTATTTATTTTATTTATATCAAAAATTGAATGTCATAAGTGATAATTGATGTCAAATTAAGTGACATCTTATGTATTATTTTTCTTCATTATGCACATTAGTTTGAATTATATTCAGTTGTTCATTTTTAATTGTCAGTATTTGACTTGACACACCATATTAAGAAGATAGTTTTTGTTTTATGTATTATCTATTAAATTGGTGTTTAGTATTAGGTTTTGGTAAATGATTTGAGATATATGTATTTAATGCGGAGGGTAAAAACATGAAGAAAAAAATTGTCTTTCTTGATACGTTAATAATAAGTGACAAGTAAAAGTGTTTGAAAAAAATACGTATTATTATAATCAATAAACCATCTTAAACCGATTTTGAATGACTATAAGATTTTATGCTTCCCTTTATTAAAATTAATGTGTATAAATAAAACAGATAACATCTTTTAACTAGTTAATTCATTTACATAATGAACATTTTGGAATTTTTTTCAAAATTTGATTTCCGATAAAAAATCATCACTTTAAAGCAAGTTATAATTCAAACGTCTAAATAAAATTTATGTTCGACCCGACCCTAAGGCTAAGGGCACCTCTTCTTATTAATTAATTTAAAACAACTCATCGCCGTACAACAGACTCCACTAAAAGGACTTGTTCTTAATGATATTTCGATTGAAAAAATACTTCTGCATTTACTCTTTTGTCTTCAATCAATTACTATAAAATATATAATTATTTGTGTGTAGTACTATTTGATAAATAAATAAAGTAGTACATTATTTTGAATTCAGACTGAACATTTTTATTTCAAATGGTACTTGTAACATATTTTTTTGGGTCCAAATTATATTAGATATACATGCCAAAAATGAGAATTTTTCGATAAAAAATTGACTTGTTTGAAATGTTTTCGACTAGGTCAAACTAATTAAATTTAATTAAATTCATAAATATTGAGATGACATATAATCAAGCACCATCAACATAATAACACTGTTATATATTTTATATTCATATAAGAGTTAAAGTATATTCTCTTTTATTTATTTTCATTCTATTAAAAATTTAATTTTAATAACATCATATTTCATATTATTTCACGAGTGGAGTCTCGTTATTTAATTTTACTATTCTCAAAAAATCTTATATATTTTCATATAAGAGTTAAAGTATATTCTCTTTTATTTATTTACATCCTATAAAAAATTTAATTTTAACATCATATTTCATATTATTTCAGGAGTGGAGTCTCGTTATTTAATTTTACTATTCTCAAAAAATCTTATATATAATTCGTTATAATAGAAGTTTATGATAATTTTATTTTATTTTT
This sequence comes from Solanum chilense, assembly GCA_032847665.1. Lineage (NCBI taxonomy): Eukaryota > Viridiplantae > Streptophyta > Magnoliopsida > Solanales > Solanaceae > Solanum > Solanum chilense. The sequence continues at coordinate 54,045,131 of CM064973.1, forward strand.
TCCTTTTTTCTTATCTATTAAGGTTAACTATTTTTTAAGATTACAAACATAATAATATAATAAACATTTAATAAAAAATCTTTAAATATGAACATTAAACAAAAAAAGAAATTAATAAATATTTTTTAAAAATAAAGACACAACAAATTATTTAAGACAGAGAAGTAACCGTCAGTTACGTTAATAATTGAAATTTCTGTTTAGTAATTATAGCATTGACCGTAAATTAATTAAAATTTGGTCAGCCTTGAAAAGAGCAGAAGAATAAATGAATAATTATGTCGGCCTAGGAAAAAAAATAAAAAATAAAGCCTTTTTATTAATCTTAAATAGGAGTAATACTTATATTTAGTCCTAATCTATTTTTGGAACACTAATTATTTTCTTTTTATTTTGAAAATAATAATTAAATTTTTGAAGAATTTGAGGTTGAATTAAGTTTAAAAGAAATGAAAAAATCTTTTTAGCTAGAAAATTTAGCCAGATAATACTTATAAAACAAGTAATTGATTTTCTGATTTTTATAAATTTAAATTCTTATATTAGTTAATACAACAACTAGATATTAGGTTATAGGTAGCATAATCCTAAATTTATACCAAAATTAAAATCTTAATCCTAATAATTAAAAAGCTCAAAAATTACAATGAATTTGACAAGTGCATTGTGTTAACTTAATATATTAGCATATAATAATAATAAAAAAAAACTGTATTATATTTTCTATTTGAAATTTTCAAAAAATATTATGTATGAACTCAAAAATTGACCTTAATAAGTTGTACAATATCATATTGTTTTTTAATTGAAGTCGATATATGTAATTAAAGAATATGATATATTTTACTATATGATCAACTTAATTATCTAATTAATAATTGAGAACACACACATTCCAACTTCGAGAATATATATTTAGACACCTAAATTGATTTGAGTTCGGTAACTAAATACTTCAAACTTTAAGAATCATAACTCATCTATATTGTGTTTTTTGAACACCTAATAATTACGTGACACATAAATTTTGAAGGTGCCGAAAAGATCAATTTGTAAATTGAATTGTTCAACTACGTGGAAACTAATTAAGGTGTTTAGATGTAAAGCCTCAAAGTGGGAGTGTTGAGTTTTCAATTAACGAGAAGTTAATTAGAATACTTATTTTACTTTTTCTGTTCTAATTTTATATAACACATTTTTTTTAATCGATACAAAAAAATGATATATTTTTATATGTAGGAATAATCTGTTATCGAAATATCAATTTTATCTTCAATAATGTGACTTATAGCCAAACAAACATCTATATAACTTATTATAAATCATATATTTCAAATCTCTTTTTTTGTTTAAAACTCTATTAAATCAAATAATATCATATAAATTAAAATATAATACACAAAATATGTAATTTTTTTTTAATGTGAATGATGAACCATTATTTGTCTACTAAGCTAATTTCTCGAAGAGCCCCATTGTCCCACGTTGTATGTATATACCATAATAATTAACGTAGTAGTAGTAGCCTAGTAGGAAACACATATCATTATTCATGATGTGTATCAAATCATCATTATACTTTATATAAATTTCAATTTCATGTAAAAAATTTCGAAAGATAAGTATTCCTCACTTGTAATATTAGTTTTTGAGTTCGAGTTACTTTAAAAAAATGGAAAATAATGTGGTAAATAAATTAAGATTGTCTCATCTTTGATCAAAAGTTTTAATTTTGTGATTCGATATAAATTTTGAAATATAGGGAACGCTTTCATTGGGTGAGTTTATCGTATTTCGAATTTGAATAAGTCACACCTTAATATGAATATCGCGTGAATTTTTTTTTGAAAAAATTAAATAGAGAGATATAAAGCAACAGTTCAGATTTTAGTACTATTTGTCCATAAAATATAAATTGAAGAGTTTGGCTGAGAAACTTTTTCGTTTCCAATTTGTTGTATGATTTTGATATTTGAATTAATATTCGATGAATTTTAAATTTTTGTTTAAAAGTACGAATATTAATATTTTATTCGTTTATTTTTAATTGTCACTTGTTTTTAATTATTAATTTTTATTTGTTACTTTTTACATAAAATAATTAACTTTTTTTTCTTCATATTTTACCCTTAAAATACTTATTTTTTCCCCAATCATTTACTAAGACATAGTATTAAATAATATTTAATAAGAATAGTTTAATAAAATTTATATATATTAATAATTATCTTCTTAATGAATAGTAGTGACAAATAAAGATTTACAGAGAGTAGGTCTTATGATGAGTTGATTGAATAAAAATGACTGCAATTAATATTCTACCAACTCAAAATGACTTCATGACTTGGTTAGTACTTTCCAAGTTAATTGTTTAATTAAAAAAAAATTAAAATAAATCTTCATGAACACCTTCAAATCCAATCACTCTAAATAAATATGACTAGAAAAATATAGTAATGAAAGGGGTATGCTTCTAATTCTTTCTTTTTTTTGTAAAGTACTCCATTTAAAATATATATTATCTCAATATCATGTGTATATAATTTAAATTTATATTATAAATAGGCATCAAATATTATATCTCACTCTAAATAAATATGACTAGAAAATTATAGTAATGAAAGGGGTATGCTCTAATTTTTTTTTAAAGTACTCCATTTAAAATAAATATTATCTCAATATCATGTGTATATAATTTAAATAAATATTATAAACAGGTATCAATTATTATATATCACTCGAGAAATCAATTTTTTCTGCATATATAAAAATAATCATTTTATAAAATATCTTAACCAACCAAATATAAGAAAATCAGAATATCAGCATATCTTTAATTAAAATTCAATCAGACATGATTTTTTTCCTTTAAAAAAAAAAACAAGTAAATTCAAAATAGTGCTTGGTTATAAAGAATTTTCTAAAGTAAATTTCAAGTTTAAGAAATGATTATTAGATTTTTTTAATTTTTTAATGTTCAAATGCATATTTAATACTTGGAATTTTCAATCTCAAAAATATGGAATATTTTGATTAGATTCCATAGACCATAGGCATGTGGAATTTTGAATGTGGGACTTGTATGTATTTTTAAGAGATGTGATGATTACTTAAGGCCATGCCCATGTGTATTCTAGATTTGGATGGAGATTGAATAATGAATTTATATTTGAATATAAGACATGAAAAGGCATGAAAAATTATGAGCCTCTCAATTATCCTAAAGTCCCCATGCCAAAGTTTGAATAAAGAGAAGAAAAAAAAAAGAAAGAAAAAGAGGAAAGAAAAGAAAAAGACAAGGGAAAAAAAGCTTCATAAGGGTGAATGAAAGTAGGTGATTAGTAAAAGAGGGTAACTTTTCTTTATTATTAGAATGATATAATATAAAGAATTCTTTATATTATCATATTAAGTAAAGGATATTTAGAAGTATTGTTTTTTAAAAAAATATTAGATAAGTAAATCTTGAAAATGAGTTTTGTATATTTTTATTTTAGTTCTTTTAATATTTGACAGAGCTGGTTTGATATGAAATTAATTGAAATCTGTGTTTTCGATACTATCAAATATAAAGTAATAATATGCACGAGCTTAATCTAAGAAATATTGTAAGTTTTTGTACATAAATCTTAAAGTTTCACGTACTTTTTTTTAAATTTGATATGTGTTCAAAAATATTACAGATAAAACAAAAACGTCCAATCCAATATATATTAAATACTATTTAAGAGCTTATTTTATTTAGCCTCGAGAAATATTTGTGTGTGGTGGTGGTTAATTACACCCCAAAATGGTATTTGATTACTATGTTATTATGTCATGCTTGATGATGAAATCAAATAATTGACAACTTGAGCATTTAATATTCCATTGAAAAAGTTTCCAAAAATATGTACAAGTATAATTGATAGAAGAAGACAAAATTGATATCAATTGACTTAATTAAGTAACATTTTAATCAATCTTTACATGATCTATATAGTCCAATTCAAAGTTGAAAAAAAAATGTAGTTTCCTCTATATTTACAACTTCCATTATTGAAAATGGGGTACTATATACAAAAGTTGTAGGGTATTGGAGTTCCCATTCATTTGACTTGGTGGAATACAATAGTTTTAGCCATCAAAGAGGACTTAGAATGAGTGTACTACTTTCATAGAAACACGTTCCGATGTTTGATGCTCTTTTAAGACTCATTACGTTTTAGATTCACTTCGTGTAGGGTTCGATGAGAAGGGAGAAATATTTGGGTGATTTGTATAAATAGAATTTTCGATTGTTGATATATATTTATATATATGGAAAAATTATGCAGAATAACAAATATTTAACTTATATTAGATGTATTATAGTGATTTGTATAATTCGATTGATTTGTAGAAATCTAGAAAAAATTATATTGTTCAATTCCTGATTATTTAAATTGAAATTTTTGTATATGTTTACCCCATCTATTTGTAAACAATTTATTGAAAATCCATAATAAATAAATTACTTGTTTATATATTGACAAGAAAAATATACAAATGGAGTTTTGAAAAATTCCTAAAGGTATAAATACATTATTTGTATATACTTACTATATTTGTATATTCGCAACTAAAATATACAAACAGGTAAAATATACCGATCACAACCTCCATAGCAAACATGACTATAACTATGGAGCACAATTATCAAAACTACAATTATAGAGCCTTATTATGTTTGCAATTTCTTAAATTTTCTCTTTAAATATTAGCATTGTTAAAAAAAATACGATGCAACATTAACCATTGGGCAAGACTTGCCTCGACACTAAATTATGATGATCGTGAATTTATTTGCCTCAAATCGTAACGAATTTGTAGCAAAATTCATTTGAATCACTAAGATTTCTTATTTGATATTGAGCAAGACTTGTTTTATTAGCAAGTCATGGTGATCATCAAGATTTTTGCTACAAATCTGACAAATATTTTAATTTACTTTTTTAAATTATAGTTATATATATATATATATATATATATATATATATATATATATATATTAACAAAATTTCTTATGAGTCAATCTGTACTACAGTGTACATATATCAGCTCACAATCATGCCTAAGATCTTTGATCAATTACACATAATAGCCATCTATGCATGAATTGATCATCAATTTTATTGATTGCAATAAACATTACAAATCTACAACACAAAATCTAAAGCTGGATATACAATAACTTGTCTGTTTGGGCTCTGTTAAGCTGGACTTCGGAAAGATGGTAAGTCGAAATAGTATGAAGAAAAAGAGAGATGATTAGAAGCTAACCACTTTGAATACGAAGGTGGATTTAGAGTGTCGTCTATGTGTTCACGTGAACACATTAGTGTTTGTCCAGTTCCTACAAGTGTAGAAATGTCTATGAATGTTTGATTGTAAAGTGTAAACCCACTTATCATTGTATATTAACTTGAAAACGTTGTGGGAATGCTAGACTTCAAATCCTGAATCCGCCTCTGTTTTGATATTGATCTCATTCTATCCAACCTCGGTTGCCCCAAGTCACTAGCTTCAGCAATCAGGTTCAATTATGACTGCACCTTCTTCAACTCTTGTAGTGAGACCTGAGACACAAATAGAACCAATCGATTTTTCAGTTGCTCAAAGGATACTAGCTTCGAAAGGATTTAAGAATGCAAAGTATGCAGATTATACTATCCAATTCGTCACAAACATCGCCTTATTTCTTAGACTGCCTCTAAGAAGCCGCGCTATGAGAAAAAATACCAACGTTACCATAATAGCAGCATGTGTAAGACCCTCTCGCTTTTGATTTATAATGCTTCAATCTAATCAAGATTACGTAAAAAGAGTGCTTCCGAAAAGGATTTTAAAGCAAATAATTGAGATTGAAGCTAGTACAAAATCTCTATTCCTTTCGGTGTCTGTCTTTCAGAGAGAACCTACTTCTTCCACGGTACCCACCTTCAAACAAACTTATACTAATTAGATTTAAGTAAATATGTCAATCTTACAATTCATTATTTGTACCTTGTAGGCGTGCGATAAGAAGATCAGCGCACTGTTCTAGTGGAAGTTAGGGTGAGAAGTGCCATTTTCGTTGTCATCTAAAATAAGCTTCACTCCATTGCTCTTAAGGCCGTTAACTATAGCCCAAACTTTTGTACGATTCTTGAAACCTTTCTTCTCAACCTCTTTATTTACATTGACATGGATCCCGTTTCCTTGCCCCTGATCAAGACCCTCCACTTTGAGACGCATTGCCAACACTTCTCCTACAATCGCTGCAGCCTTTGCATTGCAAGTTCTACCGCACTCAAGTGACTGTTTCACTGAATGTTCAACAGTAGATGAGGTTGCAACTATACGTCCGTTGTTTCTGTCTACCACATTTGCAGTGATGTACTTCAATGATATGAACAATCTCAACACATACCTCTTCAGCAACGTCATATTTCAAAAATCCAATCTGTTGGGGAGGAAATTCTGTTAGCGAGAACATACATTTACCATCTCTAGCAAACAGGTAAAACACAATTTTTTTCCTTCGAGGAAAACATAAATCAAGTTCAATCTTTTGCGAAAATCAAAGAATACTCTAAAGGTCTTCACCCAAGTCAAATATGTCCATAAGTTGAGACTATGAAGAACTAAAGACTAATTCAGTTTCTTCCATAAAATTGGACCAAAGTCCTTTAAAACCTTGTTGCTTCCTACATTCTCAATGGTAATTAGGAAGATAAAACGAAGCTCCACCTTGCAATGAGAATGAATGGATACTTCTAAAATAACATAAATTAGACGGATAAATTCTATAACTAAACAACAAAATCCGTCACTTAATGATGAAAACTGCTAGTCAGCAACGTTCATTGAGAGTGAGTTATTAAGTTCCACATCTCTTGTGTTGGTTTGCGAGCTATTGAACAAGAGCAGATTTAGCCAGTACACACCCAAATGGTTTCTCTAATAAATGAAACAATTTGGTACATTAATTGAAGCATAGAACTATTTCCCAAAGAGTTGAAAACTCACCATGTGAGGATTAAGATTCCATCTTTACTGCCAAAATTTTTACTACATATCAACATTATAGGACATTAGACAAGAATCGATAACTAACAAAAATACCCAAATGCAGATTGATACAACTTTGAGCTATCCGCTGAAATACAAGAGCTCTCATCTTTGTCACAGAAAAACCATGGAAGTTTTCAGAAATTGATTACTTCGCATCCTAATTTTGGTGTTATAATTTTTCTTTTTGGGAAACCCGAGCAAACCAGCCCCTGCTATCTCTTGGGTGCACGCTAGTTAAGTTCCCTCATGTGCAATAGCTTGCAAACCAAACCACACCACACATGTAAAAAGCAAGCACCATTGGGAAACCACTCACCCAAACTACAAATGCATGATCGGAGAAATTAAATTACAAAGACCAATACAAATTGAAGTTTAGCTATCTCTATGCAGGTGAGATGAGTATTGCAATACAATTAACAAAACGGAGATTGTTATCAGAGAAATTGAACGACAAAGAACAATACAAATTGAAGTTTAGCTATCTCTATGCAGGTTAGATGAGTATTCCAATATAATTAACAAATCAGAGATTGTTATCAGAGAAATTAAACAACAAAAAATAATACGAATTGAAGTTTGGCTTCTCTATGCAGGTGAGATGAGTATTGCAATACAATTAACAAATCGGATATTGTTATTAGAGAAATTAAACTACAAAGAACAATACTGAATTGAAGTTTAGCTATGTCTATGAAGGTGAGATGAGTATTGCAATACAATTAACAAATCGGAGATTGTTATCGGAGAAAACAAAAGGGATTAAGGCTATTGCCTCGTGACATGAATATGTAAATAGTAGGACAGATAGAGGATGAGATTTACCGCTTGATCTGCCGGAGAATGAAACGGAGAGGAGGAAGTTCGCCGTCCGACGGTGAGTGGTCTGAACGCGCCGAAGAAAATTTAGCGCAATTTCAAATTGAGGCTAATATCTCTCGGATAATTCGGGTCCAAATAACCCGTTGATGGTATTTGGGCTTTGATTTTTTAAGTCCATTGGGCCTGTCTTGAATCTAATCAGCCCCAAATGTTACTCTCTTCATCTTTCTACAAATTTAAGGTCAACTTTCACATATAGCAAATATAAATTCATAGTTTTATGTTATAACAAAGTTTGCATAATTGCTCTCTATAGCAAATATATAAATATATAATTCGCTATACATATACAATTGAAGCGAATTGTATAAAACGAGAAAGAGAAAGAGACTTGGGCAGATAATTGAATAAAATGAAGTGTATACAACGAATTGTACAATTATAAGTGTATAGAACGATTATATACAATTTGAATTTGTATAAAATGAGAAAGAGAGAAAGGAAAAAGAGACTTGGGCAGAGAATATACAATTGAATCGAATTGTATAAAACGAGAAAGAGAGAAATTATATATAATTTGAATTTGTATAAAATGAGAAAGAGAGAAAATCAAATGAAACTGGGCAGGAGAGTATTTTTATTGTATAATTATAAGTGTTTAGGACGAAAGTATATGTACTTGCATGTGTATATACAATTTTCTCTCGCTTTATACAAACAGAAACGCAATTTATACATTTCGTTTCTGTTTATATAAGCGAGAGAGGCAAGTATGGTGAGCGAAATTAGGGAGAGTGGCTAGCGAGATCTGAGAGAGGGGAGAGAGAGAGGAACAAAATATATGTATTTATACAATTTTCTCTCGCTTTATACAAATAAAAACAAATTTTATACACTTGTGTTTGTATAAAAGCGAGAGGAAGCGAGCGAGAGATGGAGTGAGAGAGAAGAGTGCCGAGCGAGAATTTGAGTGAGAGAGATGAGTTGCAAACAGATTGCTACAGGACACAATTAAATCAAAGGGTGGTTATAACAATTAATTTAATTTATTAGTTTGCTATTATATATAATTTTCCTTGAATTTAATTAAAATTAAAGCAATAGGACTTATTTTAAAATTAAGAGTGTCAAATATAACTATGTTGAGTTGAATTTAAAAGTAACTGAGTTAATAAATGGTCGAATTACTATAACAATAATAACATAACATATTTAATAAAATTTTATAAGTGAAATTGAGAAGAATGATATGTATGCACGCAGGCTAATTTTATTGTTTTTAAAAAAATTTAGACTAAAGTAAAATATATCAAAATGGATATGGAAAGAAAAAACACTAGTTAATAAACCATTTTGAAAAGTAGAAGAAGGGAATGATAAACAACATGATAACTCAAGAAAATGTAACAATAGGTAACAAAAAAATAAGTAATAAAATAGCAGAAGTGTACTTGTAGTAATAGTTGTAGTAAGGAACTAAACACTAGTTGAATATCTACAGACATTTCGCCCTAATTTTCATATTTAATTTTTTCTATCTAAGTTCATGTCTTCGATAAGTTGAAGTTGCGTCATGTTTTATTTAATTTTTCATTCAATACTTTTTTCAAACTACCTCTACCTCTCTTTAGGCTTGCCATTGCCAACCTCTTACACCTCATTCTTCTCAGAGCATATGTACATCTTCTTTTCACATACTTGAACTTTCTCTACTTGTAACCGATAAAACTGCTCCAACCTTGTGTTGAATACCATCATTCCTATTCCTATCTCGTCATATGCTCACACATACTCATTTCGCTACATCCATCTTCTAGACATACAAATTCTCAATGGACCAAAATATTACTTACATCGGAATATGTGCATCAAAGTGGGATCGCAAGCTCGATTTAATCATAGATCCATTATCGATAAATTTTAGCCAGATAGAAATAAATTATATTTAAGAGATGTTTGATACGATCATTTTGAACAATGAAGGTGAAATTAACCAAATAACATAACAATTACCAAAATTAAACATTAAATCAAAGTATAAGGATATATCCGACCATTTTCCTTATATCCTATTCTATCAATGGCAACTTTCACATATAGCAAATAAAAAATTCATATTTGTATGCTATAGCAAAGTTGCATAATTGCGCTCCATAGCAAACATGGAAATTGTATAATTTGCTATACATATACAGTTGAAGTAAATTGTATAAATGAAGCGTATAAAACAAGAAAGAGAAAGACACTTGGGCAGAGAACTGTATAAACACGAAGTGTATAAAACAAATTATATTATTATAAGTGTATAGAACGATTATATACAATTTAAATTTGTATAAAATTAGAAAGAGTGAAAGACAAGAGAACTTGACAAGGAATATATGATTGAATCGAATTGTATAAAACGAGAAAGAGAGAAATAAGATACAATTTGAAAATTGTATAAAACAAGAAAGAGAGAAAGACAAAAGAAACTGGGCAGGGGAGTATTTTTATTGTATAATTATAAGTGTATAGGGCGAAAATATATGTACTTGCATGTGTATATACAATTTTCTCACGCTTTATACAAACAGAAACACAATTTATACATTTCACTTCTGTTTGTATAAGTGAGAAAGGCAGGGTGGCGAGCGAGATTTGGGAGAGTAGCGAGCGAGATCTGGAAGAGGGGAGAGAGGGAAACAAAAATATATGTATCTATACAATTTTCTATGCTTTATACAATTAGAAACAATTTTTATACACTTGTGTTTGTATAAAAAGTGAGGAAGCGAGCGAGAGATTGGAGGAGAGTGGCGAGCGAGATATTTGGGAGAGAGGCGCCTGACAATTTTTTGCAAACGTTTGCTATGTAGCACAGTTAAATCAAACCCTAGCTACTCCAATTATTTTAGGTTATTAGTTTGCTATTATATATACCATTTTCCCTTCTATCAAACATTCAACACCACTAATTTTGTGGTTTCCCCGTATTATTATCATTTTCATTTCTAATGGGCCAATAATGAGCTCAAGGCCCAAAATAAACAAAGTAAAATTAGGTCAGCCCAAAACCAAAATCCACCGTCTACTAAAAAAATCAACACTAGATTTTCATTTTTGTTGCCAAACTTGAACAAAGGATCACCGTCCATATCTATCTCTGCACCTCCATTGAACCGTCAACGTGCACCCTCACATACTATAAATACTTTACCTCCAACATTTCCTCAACCCCTCTTTCAAAAAACCCTCGTTCCTCTCTTCTACAACAATTTCTCCAAATCCGTAGATCTTACGATTTCAAAGGTATTGTATTTTGTTGATTCTCTATCGATTTCTGATTTTTTTTGTATTTTTTTCTGATTTTTTTGAGTTGTAATTTGTGTTAGATGGTGTCGGATGCGGCGAAGAAGAGAGATGCGCAGAAGAAGGCGGCGGCAGCTGCTAGGAGAGGAGGTAAAGGTGCGGCAGCGTCTAAATCGGCTGCAACCGCGTCTAAATCGGCGGTGGAAAGTAACGGGGTTGATAATTTGACGAATGGAGTAGGGGATCTACAGATATCTGATCGGACTTGTACGGGTGTTTTATGTTCACATCCGCTATCGAGGGATATTCGGGTAAGTTTTTGTGTTTTGGATCTGATTTTCTCTTTATTTTAATGGTTTTAGATTCGTTATTGTATATAGTTTTTTGTTGATAGGTACTCGTTTTGATTGATTAGATTTATGATATTTGATGGTGTTTATGTGAATTTTTTGGTTCAGTAGTTGGTTGCGTATTTATAGTGCTACACAAAAGTTTAGTGGACGAGTATCTTTCTTAAGCGAGATGCTTAGATTTAGAAAAAAGCTTACATGTACAGTATCCATTTTGCTATATTTGGACACATTTCATCCTATAGCTGGACAAATTTAGCTACACAAAAACATACTGCTTGTCAGTTTGTTACGGTGGGATGTACAGCTATCTGTTTCCAATTAATTCTCAACTTAATAAATGTAATCAAAGCATGAATTAAAGAAAAAATAAGATACTATGCATATACTAACTAATACTACAACCCCCGATACCTGACTCATTTACCTATGTTTTTGTTATATTGAATTGTGTCAGCTTGTGTGAGTACAAGTGTTATTATGGTTTTTGTCTTTTTGTCGTCTCGAATTTTGCAATATATGTGGTTAGTGGATATGTGATAATTCTGAGGTTCCAACCTTGTTTTATTAGAAAGGGTGCATATTGCATATTGCTGTCAAGAGAAGTGGATATATATATTAGTACTTTGCTTGTTATGAAGAGTATTGAGTCATTAAAGAAGCTGAATATTAGGATGCAGAACTTCTGGATTCTAACTTTATTTTGGAATATCATTGTTTTAATTTTGGTGCTCTATGTGATACAGATAGAATCATTATCAGTCACTTTCCACGGACATGATCTCATCGTTGATTCTGAACTGGAGCTCAACTATGGCAGGTAGGACTTGTTATTTTCATGTATTGCTATGTGCCTTGGCTTAGTTGATGTTCAAGTTCTGACATCATATTTTCGCAGACGTTATGGTTTGTTGGGATTGAATGGCTGTGGGAAGTCTACTCTTCTTACAGCTATAGGGTTGAGGGAACTTCCCATCCCAGACCACATGGATATTTTTCATCTTTCTCGGGAGATTGAAGCCTCTGACATGACTTCTCTCGAGGCGGTCATTAATTGTGATGAAGAGAGGTTGCAATTGGAGAAAGAAGCTGAAGCTTTGGCTGGACAGGTATGATGCTGTTAATATTAAATTGATGTTCCTTGATCTTGGTTTTCCTTCTGATAATCATATTATCTTCATCTTTATGATAGGACGATGGCGGTGGAGAGCAACTTGAACGGATCTATGAGCGTTTAGAAGCTATGGATGCTGCCACTGCTGAGAAACGTGCTGCTGAAATCTTGTTTGGGCTTGGATTTGATAAGAAAATGCAAGCAAAGAAAACACGTGATTTTTCTGGTGGCTGGAGAATGAGGATTGCTCTTGCCCGTGCCCTCTTTATGAATCCAACAATTTTGTTGCTTGATGAGCCAACAAACCATCTTGGTAATCTTCTCTTTTCATTTCCTAGTTCTAGTAGGATAGATCTTTCAGAAATTATTAGGATTTTCTCGTGCTAGATTTATATGGATAATGTTTTGTCTTACACGTTGAGTTATCTGTTATAAATTGCATATATAGGGCATCCAAAGTGGTCACGATGGTCCTGAGTTGCTACACCATCGTTTGTTTTAGTTTGACGCCTAGATTTTATGCATAGCATCGCAATCAATCTGGGCTATCCTTTCACCACTCCATCCTCAGAAGTGTGAACCATATAATCAGGATATGAGTGAGTGTATGTGTTTGGGGGGGGGGGGCAGTCATGAACTATATAACATGCTATTTTGGGTCAAGTGCTCAGTTTCTTTTGCTGTTCACCCCTCTATGCATCGTTGCAGTTCTAATTCAGTAGCAGCTCTCCTGGTGTTTTTATGTTTATTTGTGGTGTTAATTTATTAAAGAAGGGGAAGTCTTTACTTTTGGACTGACGGAAAATATCAGTTCATCCCCTGATCTTTTTAACACCCTTCATTCATGGATCTTTTAGAGTTGACATGTGTAATTCTTCTTGAATGCAGACCTAGAGGCCTGTGTGTGGTTAGAAGAATCCTTGAAGAACTTTGAGCGCATTCTGGTTGTCATTTCACACTCACAGGATTTTCTCAATGGTGTGTGTACCAATATCATCCACATGCAAAACAAGAAGTTAAAACTCTATACAGGTAATTACGACCAATATGTGCAAACCCGTTCAGAGCTGGAAGAAAACCAGATGAAACAGTACAAGTGGGAGCAGGAGCAGATTTCTGCAATGAAGGAATACATTGCTCGCTTTGGGCACGGTTCAGCTAAACTAGCCCGTCAAGCACAGAGTAAAGAGAAGACATTGGCTAAGATGGAGCGTGGTGGGCTTACTGAGAAGGTGGGGAGGGACAGTGTCCTGGTTTTCCGGTTTACTGATGTCGGCAAACTTCCTCCTCCAGTTCTACAGTTTTCAGAAGTTGCTTTTGGCTACACACCTGATAACCTCATCTACAAGAACCTTGATTTTGGTGTAGATCTCGACTCCAGGATAGCACTTGTGGGGCCTAATGGAGCTGGAAAGAGCACACTGCTTAAGCTGATGATAGGGGATTTATTTCCCACTGATGGCATGGTTAAGCGGCATAATCACCTAAAAATTGCGCAGTACCACCAGCACTTGGCTGAGAAGCTAGACATGGAGGTGTCAGCTCTTTTGTATATGATGAGAGAGTACCCTGGGAACGAGGAGGAGAAGATGAGGGCAGCAATTGGGAGGTTTGGACTCACAGGTAAAGCTCAAGTAATGGCAATGAAGAACTTGTCAGATGGTCAACGTAGTCGGGTGATTTTTGCATGGTTGGCTTTTAGGCAACCCCACATGCTGCTGTTGGATGAGCCAACCAACCATCTTGATATTGAAACCATTGACTCACTTGCAGAGGCCTTGAACGCATGGGATGGTGGGATGGTTCTAGTGAGTCACGACTTTAGGCTCATAAACCAGGTGGCCCATGAGATATGGGTATGTGAAAATCAGGCTGTGACACGATGGGAGGGTGGCATCATGGATTTCAAGAAACACTTGAAGAAAAGGGCTGGATTGGGTGATTAAAATTAAGATCAATGTGTTCTATATTAGAAAGTGTGATGGTATCACTATTTCCTCTTGGTGGTTCAGCGCCAAGGCGTAATGGTGAAAAACATCAGCAGGGCCCCCATCACGGTAGCTGAGGAGAGAAAGTGAAGGCTTCTTGATCACCAGTAAGACCTAAGTAACGTTAGCTAAGACCACGCCTGTTGCTAGAGAGAGTAAGTGATCGAACTCTGGTCACCGACTGTTTGAACTCTGGTTATTGTTCGGGCTTAGTCCACTATTTTTGTCGTCCATTTTACTCTAATTACATATTACCGTAGGTTTTGGAGAACATACATTACAGCTTATTCCTTGTGTCATTTCTATTCTATATCATTGCTATAATGTACTTCGTATTTGAATTCTGATTATGGATTTTTTAAATATATCTGTTTCTATTTTATTTTCTAGGCAAGTAGAATCAGCAGGTTGTTGAGCCATTATCTTGTTCACAACACTTGGAACGTTATTATCAAAGTTCAAAATTTTATTTTCACCTTGTTTATACATTATCATTATAAAACACTTTGAAATATCTCCACCTTTTCTTATTTGGTTCACACACAAGCAAGTAGTTGGAAGTTAGAACCAGACAACATGTGATGAAATCAAGTCAGTTTATAATATATAATTGATAGACAAGTGACCTATCTAATCAAATTAAACCACAATTAAAAGGCCCCCCAAAAATACTAAGTGGGATCCCCACACACTATGGTGTTTGTGCCTTTTAGCATCTTTCAACATTATTCATTGATAATATTTTAAATATAGCGTAAATTTTATTTAAATATTTGAATTATAGTTTGTTTTAATTAAATGTTTTAAAATATTATTACACATTTTTGGTAGGATCTTATGGTTCATATTTTGAAAATGTTATTTGTGTGTATTTTTACAAGAGTTTATTAAGTAGATAAATATATCACATATAATATACATTCTCGTTTAATTATTCACATCAAATCTAATATTCCATGTGAACGTCTTTTTTGTTTGACTGTTTAGAATTTGAAATTCATTAATCCATTTAAAGAACAAACGAGGTTTAATTTTTTTAAAATTTAGTTACCTCATAATTAAAATTACACCCATCGGACTAAAGTTGAAAATTTCAAGCTTTAAATAAGAGAGTTCTTACTCTATCTCCTTTTCTTGGTCATGAATGGCAATTTTCGACTACACATTTATAAAAAACAAAAGTAAATTAAATAAAAAAAAATTTAAAAAATAAAAGTAGGATGAAGTAAATCACACAATAAAATAAAGTAAATCTTCATTATATACTCAAATAGTATAACAACATATATTTTTAGAAAATGTACATGTAATGCATGCAACAACTCAACCATGGTGAAGAAAAAAAGTAATTATATATCATTAATTAACCAAAGTTGTAACTTGGTGGGATAATCAAGAAATAGAAACTATCATCCTAAGGATGATCAATTATCCCTCTATCTCGATCCTCGTATAACGATAAAAAATAAAAAATAGAGTGATTTTTCATTAGTACTTCGTTCTAGGTCAATTCTGAACTGCAATTACTTCACTCCATTTCTCATGTGAAAAACCGTAATACGTCTTGATCAAGAATTCTTACCAAGTGCTACAACATGACTCATGCTTCATAATATATAATTTAGGGATAAGATGGGAAGCAAATTAAACTAAAATTACTTAGTTTTTTTTTTGTTCCATTTGTGTTTAACAACTTCTCAAAATACTTGATTGTTCATGTCTCAAAATTCTCTCAAATTCACTTGGCCTGCATGGTACTGTAAGTGCACCATCATGATCAAATCCATACTCCTCAGCAGCTTGTTCCAATAATTTTAAAAATGAAGGATGTGTTAAACATTTCAATGGCACAACAAATCTCTTCAATTCATCCTCATCAACAGCAATAACAGCAAAATGACCCTCTTTAACGTCCTCGGGCACGTTATTCGAGGAGTCATTTTGATCTGATTGGTTATGCTGATGCTGAATATCGAATTCCGCTCCCAATCTCCTAACCATTGAAAGACTCCTTTGTAATTTCTCCACCACAATTTTCAAATTCACTATCTTGTTCATCTTTTTCTTCCCATTGGTTATCTTAGCTAATTTTGCCATTTGTGTGATAAAACAATAAAAAATTGTTTTTTTTTGACACTAGGTCTTTTTTTTTTTGTTTTCTAGGTCTTTTTTTAGTAGGGTTTTCTAACTTTGGTGTGCTTTTTTTTTGAGTATGTTATACCTAGCTTATATAGTGTTTGAATGAGAAGTCATAGTTTAAAGATAACATTTAAGGGTGTGGCTTATGTTGGGCTACTTATAACCGTCTAAATATACTCTTAACATGATATGATCAATATTGTATGCTTTTAGGTCAAGTATGTACGATTTTCCCTTTAGGCCTTACACCACTTAGATTATTAAACATTTTATAAGAAATTTTTTGTTTTAACTTATCAGCAACAATAATAACATATTCAATGAAATTTCACAAGTAGAGTTCAGGACGGTAGTTAGAGATAGTTAGAGTGTATAGACCTTACACCCTAACTATTTCGTCTAGCAAGGTAGAGATATTGTTTTTGAAAGACTCTCGGCTTAGATAACACATATCGAAGAACTCTTTTATACTTCTCATGTGATACTTAATTTGTTTGCACACACTCAACAACCTATTGGTTAATGAAGTGGGCTAAATAACCAGAATCATGAGATTTTGAGTTCAAATTCCAATCGAAGAAAAAATAACAGGTGATATCTTTCCATCCATTTAAGTCGTGATAATTTAATCATTTAATATCTGTATTAATATAAAAAAATATATATAATTAACTTAATTAAAATACGTGTATGCTGACCTAAACACCACGTTAAAAAGAAAAGGCATAGTTGAGAGATAAGGTCGAAAAAGTGTACATAGTTGGACGGACTTTTGGTGTAAATATTGGGAGACCAAAGCATGTGAATGAATTTTCATTTCACTTATGAAACGTCCCTTTTAAACCAGTAATCACAATACAAATTTGGAACTTTATGTAGGCCCTATATATATATACATATATTTATATTATACATACATATGCTTCCAATTATATATTGACACTATTATTTTTATTATCATTTTTTTTATAATTTTCCTTATTTAAGTCTTTTTCCACTTCACTATGAAATCTTTTTTTGTTACTTAATTGGTTCATTTTATTAAATATTACTTCAACATCATTGACACTTTAGTGGAGATTTAGTTTAACAAGCTATCATTCACTTTCACTTTCATATCAGGAATATCAACTTGCATTATTATTTGTTTTAATAGTAAGGTTGAATAAATTGATTGTTTTGAAATTAGGGGGTTGATAGATTTTCTTTTTATATGTGTATGATAGAAATTATTAAAAGAAGTTTTGATGTACGCATAGAATAAACAAATATTGTTTGGAAATAATAAAATGTGAATATTTATTTTGAGCGTAAAGTAAATCGTAAAACGCGAATACTTTCGGTTTTTTATACTCAAAATATCACTCAACTTTGATAATTTACTAAGCAAGGTCATTAAATTTTATTGTATACTAGTAAAATCACTCAATTTAAACCTTTGTATCGATAAAATCACTCAACTTAAACCTTTGTATCAATAAAATACTCTGACTTAAATGGACCCAAAAAGATAGTAGTGAAACAGAATCATTCTGACAGATTTTTATAAAATTCATAGACTAATACACACGAACAACAAAGACAATCTTAAATCAGTGTTTTGTGACCCAAAAGATCTAAAAAAAATGACGTCGATCTGATTTAGGTAATGAGTATTATTCACTAGTTTGTTAGGAATGTACCCATAAATTTAGGTTAGAATGAGATAGGTCAATCATATTCCAAATTAATTATGGACTAATACTCACAAAAAACTTAGGAACTCCTAAATTTATATTTCATGACTTCGAAACTCCAAAAAGAAGTCATATTTTCAATAATTCATGAAAAAACTTAGATAATTTGAAAATGTCTTTTCTGTGACACTGAAACTCTTACATTGATGTGAATCCTGTAGAGGTAATAAGTATTAATCACTAGGTCGTCACAATTAACCCACAAAGTTTGGGATAAAACAGAGTCGATCAGTTAAATTTTAAAATTTTAATGACTTATACTCACGAAAATTTAACAGTAACATAATCCTAAATACATGTTTTATGACTCAGAAATTCGAAAATGTGAAGTGAATTTTGTAGAGAATTCAATAGGTCGTCATAAATAGACCCATCAAATTTTGAGTCAAATAAAGTCGATTAGTCATATTTGAAAAAAAATTATGAACTGATATACTAAAAAACTGAGATAATCTTGAATTCTTACTTTTTGATCTCAAAACTAACAATGAGACGTCGGTCCTTGAGAAACAATGAGTGTTGTTCGCAAGGTCCTTTCAAATAAACCCATAAAATTTGACTTCAAAAAATAGAGTTGATCAGTCATATTCCAAAAAGAATATGGACTCAAAAAATTGAGATAACCCTGAATTTCTATTTTGAAACCCTCAAGGCCTAAAAAAGGTGACAAAATCCAAAAGTAATAAATATCATTCACTAGATCGTTTCAATTCCACATTATTTGTGTTTGAATTGAATCAATAACTCAAATTATGGACTAATACATAAGAAAAATTTACGTAATTTTGAATTTTCGTTTCATGACCTGAAACCTAAAAAAAGTGAATTCACAAATAATAGTTATATATATTTTTATTCGCTTTATTCATACGTTAATACTTCCTAGTTTAACTTTATAAAATTAAGAGTTATTATTTTATATATTTTTTGTTCTTATTATTAAATATCACTTATTTTTTAACATTTAAATAACATAAACTAATTAAATAGATGTGATATAATAAAATCAACATGTTAATTCAAACATAAGTAAAATAAATATATATAAAAAAATAAAAATATAAGATGTGCTAAAGAAATTATTGAGCATAAATTCATTGGGGAATTGTTGATGAAGAGATTATTTGGTACCACATATATTACACATAGTACGAAACAATTAACTACCACCACAAAAGCAATACATGTTATATCATTTCATATACCATAATTGCCCCCACTAACATGGAAATTACAATTTTTTCGTTATTATATATATATATACACACACATGACCAAATTAAGATAATGGGCGGAGATAGAAGTTCAAATATATTAGATCGACAAAACTTTATAGGGCCAAATAGTATTTGTTGTTGTTGTGTAAGTATTGAGACATATTGGGTCGACGAAATTCAATTCTTAATAATTGTTTTAAGTAAATGTTTTTTTTTTAAAAAAAATTGAGGTTTATTAATAGAAAGTAGGAGGAGATCTACTTTAGATTTTTAATTTTTTCTGAAGTCATTTAAAATTTATTTTAAAAGTTATTTTTAATCTTGTTAATACTTTTAGAAACTAAAAATGACTCATAAGTAGGTTTAAGGGGGGCAGCGGAACCGGTACCTACCGGTTCCCGGTCCGGTCCGTCCCGGTCCGGTTCGGTACCGGTTCGGTACCGGTTAGTGCCTGTTACGTTTTGATTTTTCCGGTTCCGGTACAGGAACCGGGACGGAAACTGTAAAAATCCGGTTTTTACCGGTTCCGGTAAGTACCGGTCCGGTCCGGTCCGGTTTAATTTTTTTTTTTTTTTATAAAGCCGTTACTAGCCGTTGGGTAACGGCTAGTGGGCCCCCCCAACGGCTAGTTGAAGAAAAATTCATCCAATAAAGCCCTTACCCCACCCCTAACTTTTTAAATACCCTAAAGTTTTAAAAATTACACTTTAACCCATCTTTTTACTTATAAATACCCCTAAATTTCATTCTTTTAAATCACAATATCATCTATTCATCTTCTACTCTCTCAACTCTCTACTCTCTATATCTAATCTCTAATTCGATATTATATAATATCTTAAATTTCGGTGTTGCCTTACTTGGTCTTTGGAAATTAGATTTGGAGCTTCAAAATTCAATTTTCAACTTTCCACGTTCGGCTATCGGCGGTCATAAACGTCTACTTTTTTTAAGTAGACGTTCGGTACATTCGTTCTAACTTTTATTTTACGTTTCATTTATATTTAAATAATTATTTATTTATTTGTGATTTATTGTTTGCATAATTGCATAACATTTTTCTTATTATATTTATTCTCACGTTTAATTTTCTAATATGGATTTTGGAAAAAATATTGTTCAAAAAGGAAAGGGGAAAAAAAGTGCATTAGAGCGTGTAAGAAATGTTTGTAACTTTACATCCTCCGATAATGCAAAAACCGGTAGTTCTTCTAAATCTAAAACTAAAAAATCTACTATATTAAGAATAAATACGGATGATTATACACATGTTGATGATACGGTATTTAATATTGATAGTAATTCAGGATTAGATCCTTATCACGAACATTTACAACGTCGCTTTGGTAATTTTGATGAGGATTTGCCTAGTGATAATGATAATGATAATGATAATGATATTGATTGTTTCATCGAAAAATTAGATTTTTTATCGAAAAGAGTTTGTTTTACTATTTGACTTTTTAGGAGTCGCCACTTAATTTTTTAAGAAAAATCAAGAAAACTTATTTCCAAAATAACTTAAACAGAAAAATCATTTTGAAAATATTTTGAGGGTTCGGGGATTCTTATTAGTGTTTTAGGAAGGTGTTAGGCACCTAAGACACTCCGTTAAATACAATTTTCCGACGACTAACTTATTTGCTATTTTTGTTTTAACTTTGCAATTTTGAAATTGAATTCATTTGAACACATTTACAAATTTTAAAATAATTATTTTATCCATTTTATTTTTAAGGTCAAAGCACTTTAAACTTAAACGAACATAAAAATTGAATTTTGAATATATTAGAGTTTTAAACAAACTTACGGATTGAAATAATTATCGTTTTGAAATTCCATTAAAGTTAAACCTTTTAAACTTGACTTCTAAGCGACTTTCAAATTCGAACATTTTTAAAGTTTCAAAATTTTTAGTTTTCGAATTTGATAAAGCGAAAGGCGTTCGATGGGGTTTGGAGTTTTCTAACTCTAAAACTAACGACATTCAAACAAACGCACATAAACAGTAATAAAGAGAGAGAGAGAGAGAGATTTTGGATCCAAATTCGGGTTCTGTTCGCCTTGACCGAATTTTGGACCCACCTGCTTTTGGGTTTTTAACCCATTTTAAACCGTCCTAATCTAAACATATAAAATAAATACGAGAAAGAAAAGCAACAAGGGCTTATGCCCGTTACAAAAAAAATAAAATAAAATAAAATAAAGGAAAAATCTTCTAGTCCATTTCTTCAAGTTTCTCCAATCTTTGTAACTCCGGGATCTCTTCGTCGGTCGACTCGATGAAAGAAATTTGTAAGTCTTTACGACTCTGCTCGAAATGCAAGGAGGGGAAGTTCATAGAGAACTCCAGTCAATTTCGCATGCAAAGAAAGGAAAGGAATTAGTATACGATTCGACGGACATATATGCAAGAATTACAAACTAACTAAAAAAAAACATATTTTATTCAAGAAGATGAAGGATAACAAACAACCCTATATGATCTTAAATGAAATTACAAATCATACTTATATACGAAAGGAAAACATAACGTATAAGTGGTCACCCACTGATTTAACAGAAGTAAAATGCCATATCTAATAACTTATGTCACTATTCTCAATACATGACCCTATCATCAAATTAAAATCCAATTGGCTAAACTTGTTCTTAAGCATAGACAAGTTACTGGAAACAAACATGCTATCTTGTATAGGACATCAAAACAATTCAATATGAACATTTAGTATTTTAATGATATTATGCGACAACAACAGAGGCTAACAAAATGCTTGCTTTATGCATATGCCCAAGAAAAAAAAAAAAACTTTGAACAATCACCACGGGATGACTCCAAATTTAATATCTCAATCCATCCTTTCAACTTGAGACATCGAAGGTTCGACGCCAACAACACAGCTCCTTACTACCTTATTGAATAAGGACGAAAGAAGACAAAGATTCATGATGGATTGAAGCTAAAAAAGACGAAGACGATAAACAAGACGGGACCCCCTCTCCCTTCCTCGAAGGTCCGACCACACACAGCCGACAATTTCCAACAAAAAACATTAAAACAAAAGATGAAGGAGGTGCACAAACATACCACAAATACTTCAGCACGAAACACACATCATCTACTATACTGATTCCAAACTATGACCGGCTAACATGTCATTTTAATGAACCAAACAGGCACGCATGAGTAGTATGAAAATAACTCCAAAATACACATCATGTAACATCGGTTTGACACCGATGACAGTATCAAACCATCCAATAACATACGACAAAATTTCAACTCTTAACCCGTCACATTGGAACCAAGAGAGGCGAAGAAGATTTACATAAATGAGTTGTTTACCTGTTGATGTGCAGCGATACTGGGACGAGCGACGGAACAGCGGCTTCCTACGACGAGAGCGACACGACCAACAGCTACGACACTTCGAAAGGATACCGTAGTCGACACACTGAGGCGAACAGAATATTGATGTCGATTTATCGGTTCCCTCTGTTCTTCGGAAACCAACTCAGAAATTGCTAAGAAATTGTTAACCAAAAATTCTTAAACCCCCCAAAAACCGTCCCCTCTTCTAATCCAAAAAAAGGGATTTAAATAGGGAGAACCATTCAATTTTTTTCGAGGAGGAGCGGGGGAAAACGAATTCGAGATTCGAAAAATCCTTCATGATTGGGTCAAACCCCTTTTCAACCGAAAGAAAAAAGGGGAACTTGGGCTGTCGGGGAATCTTCGTGTGGGGTAGGGGAGAGAGCGTGGGAGAGATGAGTGGGGCTGCTTTCCGAGATTCGCGGCTACTTTTTCTTTTTGTCGGGTTGGTGGGTGTGGGAGACAAGGGAGAGAGAGAGAGCACGCGAGGAGAGACGGAGACAGGGAGATGCGGGGCTGGGAGAGAGCTGTCGTGTGAGGGATACGGAAAGAGTGTGGGAGAGACGCAGAACGCGTGGCTCAAGGGACGAGCGTCGCGTGAGAAAAAGGGGGGGGTCGCGACGCGATGCGAGGTGGGGTGAGCGTGGCTGCGGCTGGCTTCTGTTTCTTGTCGGGTATCGTCGCGAGGGAAAGGGAGACGACGGAGAGGGAGATGCGAGAAGAGAGAACGAGCGTGGAGGTGAGGGGGGCTGTTGTCGATTGTTTTCTGTTCCTGGGAAAGGGGGGAGTCGCGTAGATGGAGGGAAACGAGGAGGGAGAGAGAGGTCGCGTGAGAGAGGGAGGTCGCAACGCGGCGGAGAGACGAAGGCAGGGAGAGATCGCGTGGGGAGATTTTCTGGGTTTTCTGGGAATTTTCTGGAAATGTTTTTCTGGGAAACGTTTGGGGAAGAGGAAGATGGGATGGGGCCGGGTCGGATTATGGGTTTGGGTCGGGTCAGGGGTGAATGGGTAGGATGAAGTGGGTTGGGTTAAATTAAAAGAGGTTGGGCTTGGGAATTTGGAGTTTGTCATTTAAAAATCTGAAGTGGGCTGGAATAGGGAAAATTGGGCCTGAAATTAAAAGTTGGGTTGAAGATTTAAAGGGTGTTGGGTTGAATATACACATATATACCGGCTGTATACACACATATGTAATACCAACGTAGGTCAAAAATTGGGTGTCAACAGCTGTCCCTCATTTTACTCGGGTTGATGCAAGCAACTCGAGGAAAATGAAGTTGACCGAACCAATTTTGACCAACCCTAATCATTTCCAGAGGAAGGATTTGACAAAGGGTTTAGGAATTATGGCCGAACCCTTGAAACGGGTTTCCTACATATCTCAGGCTATATGAGAATTCAGGCCACTTGTAGTTCGATAAGCTTGATTTACCGCACGATTTGAAGAATCAAAGTCATCTCGATACCGAATTATGAAGGTACCGAAATGCTCGAGAATAGAATTCGAGAGCGAATGCTGGAATACAGCCGAGTTTTCAACATTGAATCCGCCTACATATCCTTATACATCTGGAATCAGGCTGCATGTAGTTCAACTCGATCGGTTGAGAAGGAAATCTATTATGCTAGATTACCTTCGGTTTTGGACGAGCGACAAATTAAACGAGTATGAAAAGGATGTTTGTAACCTCTTAGCCATGAATGTGTACATGGACATAACTTCCAAGTTCTTGGCATATTGTCACTCAGATTGGAAACTTGCTTCCGATAAGTTGAAACCTCCGGATGCGAGACTGAAACTGACAGAACCAAAGAAAGACCGACATGACTCGAGAGGGGTGGTTCGATCGTGGTGGAAGTCGCTCCTCTGCTCGCGTCCTAAGAGTTTGACATTCCTCTTTGGACTATGTCCCAGTTCGCTGCTAAGAAAAAGTTCCACGTTGTGCTGCATCCTTGTTGATGTCGTCCGCACCTGTGGTTTGGTTTGAGAATTCATCCTCTTGGATGCTCTCGACAAAGATTGAGATAAAAATTTGTTAGCTTAAAAATGCAATTAGGATGAGAGATAGTGTCTTTTTACCATGTCGACACTTCATTGTTCTCCTCCATATTTGACGTCGACTCGATCGGTCTGACGTACAGCAAATAAAGCTTGTGTCTGGCATTTGCAATATAAACTTCAATCTACTCTTCATTTGATGTTAAAATAAATAAATGATGATATGATGATATTTCTTTTGACGTTGTCTTTGATACTCTTCATTTTGACGAGGCATGAAATCTTCTCGTCGTGCATAAAATTGACTCGCGATGCATGATTTCCGCTATGCATGATTTTCCGCGATGCATGATTTCTGCGAGGTACAAAGTCTTCTCGCGATGCATAATTTTTGACGAGGCATGAAAACTTCTCGTCGTGCATAAAAATTGACTCGCGATGCATGATTTCCGCTATGCATGATCTCCGCGATGCATGATTTCTGCGAGGCACAAAGTCTTCTCGCGATGCATAAATTTTGACGAGGCATGAAATCTTCTCGTCGTGCATAAAAATTGACTCGCGATGCATGATTTCCGCTATGCATGATCTCCGCGATGCATGATTTCTGCGAGGCACAAAGTCTTCCCGCGATGCATAAATCTTGACGAGGCATGAAATCTTCTCGTCGTGCATAAAAATTGACTCGCGATGCATGATTTCCGCTATGCATGATTTTACGCGATGCATGATTTCTGCGAGGCACAACGTCTTCTCGCGATGCATAAATCTTGACGAGGCATGAAATCTTCTCGTCTTGCATAAATTGACTCGCGATGCATGATTTCCGCTATGCATGATTTCCGCGATGCATGATTTCTGCGAGGCACAAAGTCTTCTCGCGATGCATAAATTTTGACGAGGCATGAAATCTTCTCGTCTTGCATAAATTGACTCGCGATGCATGATTTCCGCTATGCATGATTTCCGCGATGCATGATTTCTGCGAGGCACAAAGTCTTCTCGCGATGCATAAATTTTGACGAGGCATGAAATCTTCTCGTCTTGCATAAATTGACTCGCGATGCATGATCTTCCGCTATGCATGATTTCCGCGATGCATGCGAGGTATGAAATCTTCTCGTCGTGCATAAAATTGACTCGCGATGCATGATTTCCGCTATGCATGATTTCCGCGATGCATGATTTCCGCGATGCATGATTTCTGCGAGGCACAAAGTCTTCTCGCGATGCATAAATTTTGACGAGGCATGAAATCTTCTCGTCTTGCATAAATTGACTCGCGATGCATGATTCCGCTATGTATGATTTCCGCGATGCATGATTTCTGCGAGGCACAAAGTCTTCTCGCGATGCATAAATTTTGACGAGGCATGAAATCTTCTCGTCTTGCATAAATTGACTCGCGATGCATGATTCCGCTATGCATGATTTCCGCGATGCATGATTTCTGCGAGGCACAAAGTCTTCTCGCGATGCATAAATTTTGACGAGGCATGAAATCTTCTCGTCTTGCATAAATTGACTCGCGATGCATGATTCCGCTATGCATGATTTCCGCGATGCATGATTTCTGCGAGGCACAAAGTCTTCTCGCGATGCATAAATTTTGACGAGGCATGAAATCTTCTCGTCGTGCATAAAATTGACTCGCGATGCATGATTTCCGCTATGCATGATTTCCGCAATGCATGATCTCTGCGAGGCACAAAGTCTTCTCGCGATGCATAAATTTTGACGAGGCACGAAATCTTCTCGTCGTGCATAAAATTGACTCGCGATGCATGATTTCCGCTATGCATGATTTCCGCGATGCATGAATTTTGACGAGGCATGAAATCTTCTCGTCTCTGTTGATGATAACGGCAGGACGACCTCCAGGTAATGTATCGTCTTGGTCCATGATAATAACAAAAATAACTATCTCCTCCGGGGTAATGCATTGTCCTTATTGACAATGACCATCTTGCTTGATTATTGTGACGCGAATAGCGCCCTTTACGAAAATTGTAAATTCTTGGATTCGCCTTTGATTTCTTTTTTTTGAGTTCTCCTTGTTCATTTATTGGAGGAATTTTGCCAATTTCAAAGCAAAGCTGTAAACCTGCATCCACAGAAAAATTGTCAGTTTTAAAGATGTACTGATCTGTGTCGATTTCTCCAGTTGTCTTCTCTTTGTATTGCTATCTCCGGTTGATTTCCCGATCTCCCGACTCTTGATAGATAAGATAAAATTTTATGCCAAACAAACGGAATGAAAAAAGGAAAATTTAAGAGAAATAAAATTTAGAGAAATAGTATCTTAAAAAGGTCACTGCCAAGTCATGTCATATCAGGCTTAACAAACTTCTTTGGGCTTGACCTTGCTCATTTACCGGTGAGTTTTCGGAATCACTCCGGACTTGTAGGTAAGGCATGTAATGAAATTTTGAGGCCATTCTCAAAATTTCTGTCCCAGTTTACTGTCTTACTTATCCCTTCATCGTAACTGAGAAGATTGCGGAATTTTCGAGATTTTCTCAAAATTGTGTCGCAGTTGCAGATCTCAAAATATCTTTATTTCGACTTGCTAAAGCGGAAACTCCTTTTGGAGAATTTTGAGTCCCTCTCAAAATTTTGTTTAAGTTTCTATTGTAAAGAGGAATAGAAATCTTACGAGAGATATGACCGAACCCTTGTGGCGCCTACGTATCCCGTTGAGGCAGGAATTCAGGTCAGACGTAGTTCCTCCTTAAAATTTGATCTTTTGTTTTGACTCGTTAAAGAAGTCCAACTCCAAATGAATTTTTGAGACCCTCTCAAAAATTCTGTCCCAGTTTCCATTATGAAGAAAAATGGAAATCCTATTGTGTGTATGACCGAGCCCTTGTGGCGCCTACGTATCCCGTTGGAGCAGGAATCAGGTCAAACGTAGTTCCGACCGTAAAATTTTAAAGGGGGTAAATGGGGTGACCGAAGCCGACATAGGCCGCCTACGTATCTCATTCTTGAGAATTCAGGTCATACGTAGTTCGTTAAAAATGTGCGATACATTTTCAAAGGAAAGGTAACAAAACTTCATACGCAAAATTTGGCCTATGTTGGGCATTCTTCTTCTCGAATAAATATCTCCAAATGATTCAATTCAGAAATGTCTTGTACTCATTCTTGAGCATCCAACCCGTCCTCCATTCTAGTGGTTTCCTCAATATTGATCAAGTTGTTGTTGATCATGTTTTGTATCTTGTGCTTCAGAGTTGAACAATTCTCTGTGTCATGTCCAACGGCTCCTGAATGATAAGCACATTTGTGGTCAGCTCTGTAAAATTTCCCCAAAGGATTGGCTGGTCTTCCTTCTATAGGATGGAGCATACCCATTGCTTTCAACCTTTCATAAAGTTGAGTTTGAGATTCCCTCAATGGTGTAAATACTTTTGGAGCCTTTCTAAATTTTGGGTGAGAAAATTTTTTCTGGTTGGCATTATGGTTTTGATATTTCCTTTGAGAAGCTGACCTCATACGAGTAGCCGTGATCATACTTACCTCCTCCACTTTTCCTTTTGATTTATCCATATCGCCAATTCTAGAAGATTTTCCATTAGATCGAAACGCGGTGAGTTTGGTGAGCTTTCTAGTCTTGAAACCATCTTCCAAAGCTTCTCCCATTTTGACAATCTCGACAAACTTTTGTCCCATCATACACAACATTCTTTCGTAGTACTCAGGCTCTTGAGTACGAATAAACATTTCAGCGATCTCACATTCGGACATTGGAGGTTGAACTTTTTCGGCCTCTTCTCTCCAGCGAAGAGCGTACTCTCGATAATTTTCTGTAGACTTTTGTCTGATCTTCTCCAAGTAGTAGCGATCTGGGGCATCTTCTATGTT
Organism: Solanum chilense; assembly: GCA_032847665.1. Lineage (NCBI taxonomy): Eukaryota > Viridiplantae > Streptophyta > Magnoliopsida > Solanales > Solanaceae > Solanum > Solanum chilense. Next base: position 54,074,101 of record CM064973.1, read on the forward strand.
ATGTCCAAATCTTTCTGTGAAATCCTTTGCAAGTGCATTCCAACTTTTCCATTGTTTCAACTCCTGTGACGTAAGCCATTCTAGAGCTTCTCCACTTAGACTTCGACTGAAGAAATGCATTAATAATGTTTCGTTTTTGTCAACTCCCCCGAGTTGATCACAATAAGCTTTCAGATGTGTTAGAGGATTTCTTGTCCCGTTAAAAGTGACAAACTTTGGCACCTTGAACCCTTCTGGGAGGTCGAGATCCGGATGGATGTATACATCTTCATAGCTTAATCCATCGACTTCGAAAAAATAGTGTAACTCCTTCATGGCTTTCCTGATCTCTTCTTTCGCCTTGAGTACCTCTTCTTTTGACCTCCACTCTCCTGTTCCTCACAGTGATCAAGCTCGGAGCAATCGACATGAGGTTCATTTGAAGTTGGGATTTGGAAAGTAGTCTTTTGAGGTATGAGTGGGATAATGGAGGGATTCTTGGTATTTTGATTGGCTTGATAATTTTGGGGGAAAGTTTGAGGATCGGCATTTTGGTTTTGAAGATGGTGGAGGGTTTGAAGGTTAGCATTTTGTGGATGTTGTGGTGCTTGACACGATGTGGTGTCGTGACGGGGATTGGGGGTAGTTAAGTCGATGGTTGGAGGATTTTGACTAGGGTTAGAGAGAAGGTTTTGAACTTGTTCCGTGCTTGGTGGAGGATAGTGGAGTAGAGGTCTTCCATTTCTTGGAGGGTTGAAGGATGTCACTCGATTAGACAACTCCTGCATTCTTTGCATTTCGGTCCTCATTTCGGCAATCTGTTGCATCAGCTGCCTGATTAACTCATTTTGATCTGCCGCGGTGGGCTGAGCCACCACAAAATCTGTAAGGCTGATTTTCTCATTGTTGTCTCCCATGGCTGTATTTGCGTTTGGCAGGAATCGGCGGGACCTTTTGATCTGGTGAAGTAGAGGTGATCTTTCTCTTTTTATCGACACAGATCAGTTAAAGGTACCTGAAAGGAAAAATAACTCAAAAGCAGATTTTTTAGTGCGCGTTCAGAGTACAAAATACATAATATCACATAGACGGCAGATAAACACACAAGTCACTTTGTTTGAGGATATTTTAACCCACGAATGAGGAGGGAAATATATTTTGGACAAACAGGAATTTGTTTGTTTAACGCTATCTCGGAAAGGTCGAATCACGTTGAGCTATGGTCTTCTTGCAGCTGCTTTTCGACGTCCGTCGAACTTATCTTCGTATCTTTGTAATACGGAGGAGAATGAAAATTTTCTGTGATAGGGCCGGGCCAGGAAGGCTGCCTACGTATCTCATCCTTGAGAATTCAGGCCCAACGTAGTTCGGAATAAAGGTGAAATCTTTTCATTAACCCTTTTATTGTGATTACAAGGGAATTGAAGAACATCATTGAAATTCTTATAAGACAACACTGTGGCGATTTCTCGCCTTGCAGCTGAGTCATTCTTTTCCTCTCAGACAGTCGGAAACGGAGGCTTGTAGACGATTTCCTCTTCATCGTCCTTCTCAATTACTTCGCGGTCGGGACCACTGTCGTCTGCTCCCTGTTCACTGGCGAGGTATTTTCCGCCCTTTAAGTTGCTGCGGGTTGCCAATTCCTCGTCGAGCGCCGTACTTCTGGCCAACAACATGGTAGTCTCAATATCTACCTTTGCTTCTCTCATCTTTCCTTCGTGTATCTCCAAACGAAGCAAGTTCAACCTTTTCTTTAGGCTTTCAATTTCCATCTCAACCTCTTTCTTTCTTTTTATCTGTGATGCCAGATCTTCGTCCAAGGTCGTGACCGCAGCTTTGTAGATCGCCGTGGTCACGTCTACTTTGAGCCCTTCCTTTTTAACCTTCCGAATCTCTTGAGTGACTCGCTTGATCTTTCTTCGCAATTCTTCCTTAGTGAGCTCCGTCTGAACGTCCTTGCCTTTGTTCATAGCGGTGATTCAATTTCCCTGAGACGATAGAGTGGTATTTAGGATTTATGGTATGGATTTTTGTATGAGAAACTTGAGACTCGGAAATTTTGGTCGGACATTTATAATAGTGGCTTCTGTACATTCTTTGGAATTTTGGCTAGGAGTGGGTTTACGATATCCTTAATCATAGCGACACAACACATAAACATTTAAACATATATATCGCGTCCTAAACATGCATGTGACCCTTTTGTGCCAAGGGTAGGCCTAACGAATTGAGGGATGTATACGTCATTTGAAATAGTTCATTGTCTCAAAACTCTAATTTATACAATTTTAATAAAACTTAATGGGGATACATAATAGGGGAAAGGTATACAAAATAATCAGTCCCACGCAGGGGTACGACCCTAAACTATGCCTCCACGGAAGATCCTTCTTCTTTTTGACTTTTGCAATCTTCAGGTGCCAACGTCTTTGGATGGACCAGTAGCTTTCAAAGATCTTTCTTTAACTTATACAAGCTATAATCTAATTCTTACCCTATAAGACAATGATTTTCTCAAATAACGTATACGTCCTTCAAATTTAAACACATAAGCATGAACGTCCGTTTAGGCCGTGGGCCGTTTTGGACTCAAGGTGGTCTTCTAATGGGCCCAACACGCCTTGGACGTTGGGTCGTCTTAGTTCAAATGCTCTTACGTTCGGGTTTTTGGCTCGGCTCTACACTAGTTGACTAAGAGTGGCTTTTGAAAGGACCGGGAACCCAAACGGACAATTTGGGCTGAAACTTGCGACAACCATTGGACGCCTAACGAACCAATAAATTGCCGCTAATTTCGAAATAGGGTGAGTATAAAAAAGTCCGGCTGCGGTTCCGCAAACCGTCCTTTAGTATACTATATATACATATCGGAAATATGCCATGAGAGAAATGCAATTTTTTTTCAAAAATTAAAACTTTAAACAATTTATACAAGTAAACAGTTATCACAAATAGTCAAATAAGTTAGCCTTAAGGTTAGAATCCTCCAAATTATCCCCAGCGTAGTCGCCATTTCTGTTTCATCGAAAAATAAATTTTTTTTCGAAAAGAGTTTTGTTTTATTTTTTGACTTTTAGGAGTCGCCACTTAATTTTTAAGAAAAATCAAGAAAACTTATTTCCAAAACAATTTAAACAGAAAAATCATTTTGAAAATATTTTGAGGGTTCGGGGATTCTTATTAGTGTTTTAGGAAGGTGTTAGGCACCTAAGACACTCCGTTAAATACGATTTTCCGACGACTAACTTATTTGCTATTTTTGTTTTAACTTTGCAATTTTGAAATTGAATTCATTTGAACACATTTACAAATTTTAAAATAATTATTTTTATCCATTTTATTTTTAAGGTCAAAGCACTTTAAACTTAAACGAACATAAAAATTGAATTTTGAATATATTAGAGTTTTAAACAAACTTACGGATTGAAATAATTATTGTTTTGAAATTCCATTAAAGTTAAACCTTTTAAACTTGACTTCTAAGCGACTTTCAAATTCGAACATTTTTAAAGTTTCAAAATTTTTAGTTTTCGAATTTGATAAAGCGAAAGGCGTTCGATGGGGTTTGGAGTTTTCTAACTCTAAAACTAACGACATTCAAACAAACGCACATAAACAGTAATAAAGAGAGAGAGAGAGAGAGATTTTGGATCCAAATTCGGGTTCTGTTCGCCTTGACCGAATTTTGGACCCACCTGCTTTTGGGTTTTTAACCCATTTTTAAACCGTCCTAATCTAAACATATAAAATAAATACGAGAAAGAAAAGCAACAAGGGCTTATGCCCGTTACAAAAAAAAAAAAAAAAAAAAATAAAGGAAAAATCTTCTAGTCCATTTCTTCAAGTTTCTCCAATCTTTGTAACTCCGGGATCTCTTCGTCGGTCGACTCGATGAAAGAAATTTGTAAGTCTTTACGACTCTGCTCGAAATGCAAGGAGGGGAAGTTCATAGAGAACTCCAGTCAATTTCGCATGCAAAGAAAGGAAAGGAATTAGTATACGATTCGACGGACATATATGCAAGAATTACAAACTAACTAAAAAAAAAAACATATTTTATTCAAGAAGATGAAGGATAACAAACAACCCTATATGATCTTAAATGAAATTACAAATCATACTTATATACGAAAGGAAAACATAACGTATAAGTGGTCACCCACTGATTTAACAGAAGTAAAATGCCATATCTAATAACTTATGTCACTATTCTCAATACATGACCCTATCATCAAATTAAAATCCAATTGGCTAAACTTGTTCTTAAGCATAGACAAGTTACTGGAAACAAACATGCTATCTTGTATAGGACATCAAAACAATTCAATATGAACATTTAGTATTTTAATGATATTATGCGACAACAACAGAGGCTAACAAAATGCTTGCTTTATGCATATGCCCAAGAAAAAAAACTTTGAACAATCACCACGGGATGACTCCAAATTTAATATCTCAATCCATCCTTTCAACTTGAGACATCGAAGGTTCGACGCCAACAACACAGCTCCTTACTACCTTATTGAATAAGGACGAAAGAAGACAAAGATTCATGATCGATTGAAGCTAAAAAAGACGAAGACGATAAACAAGACGGGACCCCCTCTCCCTTCCTCGAAGGTCCGACCACACACAGCCGACAATTTCCAACAAAAAACATTAAAACAAAAGATGAAGGAGGTGCACAAACATACCACAAATACTTCAGCACGAAACACACATCATCTACTATACTGATTCCAAACTATGACCGGCTAACATGTCATTTTAATGAACCAAACAGGCACGCATGAGTAGTATGAAAATAACTCCAAAATACACATCATGTAACATCGGTTTGACACCGATGACAGTATCAAACCATCCAATAACATACGACAAAATTTCAACTCTTAACCCGTCACATTGGAACCAAGAGAGGCGAAGAAGATTTACATAAATGAGTTGTTTATCTGTTGATGTGCAGCGATACTGGGACGAGCGACGGAACAGCGGCTTCCTACGACGAGAGCGACACGACCAACAGCTACGACACTTCGAAAGGATACCGTAGTCGACACACTGAGGCGAACAGAATATTGATGTCGATTTATCGGTTCCCTCTGTTCTTCGGAAACCAACTCAGAAATTGCTAAGAAATTGTTAACCAAAAATTCTTAAACCCCCCAAAAACCGTCCCCTCTTCTAATCCAAAAAAAGGGATTTAAATAGGGAGAACCATTCAATTTTTTTCGAGGAGGAGCGGGGGAAAACGAATTCGAGATTCGAAAAATCCTTCATGATTGGGTCAAACCCCTTTTCAACCGAAAGAAAAAAGGGGAACTTGGGCT